>CM034045.1:12516006-12540624 GCA_019804595.1 Bruguiera parviflora | reverse complement strand
AACAATTTATACTTGATTTTCTGTTTAATCAATTCAGTCAAATTGGGAACAATGGGCCTATGCATTGAGCGGCTTATTTTGAGATCAATTATCTGAAAGAGAGTCCTTTAGATTTTCCATGTAAACATGTATGCCACATATCATGCAATGCATCCATGTTTTGAATGCTGTGTATTTTTTGTATGTCAACCAAAGGTACTTAAATTGTACTGATGTCAAAACCAGGAGACCTTTTCTGGGCTTTGGTTGATCTTATACTTCATAAATTTTTGCCTTAAGATTATGTAAAATTGTTATTGCACCTGTTCTAGGAGCTAAGACATGATTTTTAAAAGTGGGTGCGATAAATGACTTGAATTCTGATGCTAGTGTGATGACTGAGGGCTTTGTCTGATTTTATTGGTTTCCTGGATTCTGCCACAGCCGAGAGAAGATCAGGCCAGAAAGAGAGCTAATAAGAGCCAATAAGCAGATTTTGAAGTGTAAAATTGGACTACGCGATGCCATTCACCAGCTGGACACTCTCAGCAGAGTAGGATGCATTGAAGACTCAGTTATTGCTCCAGATGGATCAGTTTCCCATGAACATGTAAACATGAATAACCAGTATTGATTTTGAAAACATAGCAAGATAAAATCTTGAAGGCCAATCAATTTTTGCACATAAAGAGTGGCTAACTGGAATTTTCACAATTTTTGCTGGGCTTTTCAAGGGGCATACTCTCTATTTTCATCTCACTTTTGGGATAAAAAAAGATGTTCATGTTGAGAACCGTACTGTGAAATCGGCAACAGTGCATGCAGGAATTGCTAGGCCCAAGTAAAGTGTACTTTTTAGCAGACTGCAATTCTTTTTCATGCATAATAGATTTATTCTGTTTCTCAAACAACACAGAAGCAGAGTTATATAAATCCCCAGAGATTAGGACCGGTGTGATTAAATGATTTTGCACTTGTATTTTCTTATTTCTTATTTTTATTTTTCCACATTTAGATATTCTGTGCAAAGTGCAAATCAAATGAAGTTTTCCCAGATAATGATATTATACTATGTGATGGGACATGCAATTGTGCCTTCCACCAGAAATGCCTTGATCCTCCATTGGACACTGAAAATAGTATGTTCTACCCCCTTTACTGTGAATTTCCTCCATTTGAATTGTAAAACAAATGGCTCCTTTTTAATTCTTTGATGTTGATAATTCGCAGTTCCTCCTGGCGATCAAGGATGGTTTTGTAAGTTCTGTGAATGTAGGATGGAAATTATAGAATCCATCAATGCACATCTGGGTGTCGATTTCTCAGTAGACATCAATTGGCAGGTTATTTTAAATATCTTTTGTTAGCAAATGAAACTTGAATTTGCTGCTTGGTTGTCAAAACAGATATTATAATTCTTTCTTTCTCAAAATAGGATATTTTTCAAGAAGAAGTAGCTTTTTCTGATGGGGGAAGCATGTTATTAAATCCAGAAGAAGAATGGCCTTCAGACGATTCTGAAGATGATGATTATGATCCAGAAAGGAGGGAGAACAACCTAAGCGGTGCAGGCACCGATGATGACGCATCTGATGGTACTAGTAGTTCAACTAGCTTGGGTTGGTCTTCAAATGACGGAGTTTCTTCTGGGACCAGGAGATGGCACATGGAGGGCATGGACTTCAGAAACCTGCCTATTTATAGCAGTTTAGATTCTGATGAAACCAGTGATGGGGAAATTATGTATGGCCATAGGAAAAGACGGGCAGTTGACTACAAAAAGTTATATGATGTGGGTGTGCAAAACTTGGTTTTAGATACCCTTTATTCATCTGAGTTTTAATTAATTGAAAAATTGATGGTTGAAGGAACACTCTACTAGAAGCAACCTCAGGGCCAATTTCTATTTGGCAGGAATGGAGCATTTTATTGTTATGAAATGCCTAATCTTCTTGGTGGTAAAAATTTGGTTTTCTAGGTCAAACCATATTTGAATGGGGATTTGAAATATATTTCTGATCTTCAAACTGTATATAGAGGCTTATGAAGATAGGAAGGTCATTACACTTTTTTGGTGATCTTTGCTTTTCTTCTTGTTATGTGTGGATAATTTCTTAATGTTGTTCTTGGCAAGTTTCCAAGGCATTCTTCCTGGAAGTAGGCACTTGGATGTGCATCTTTGCATTTCATGTTCAAAAGGTTACCCATAGGAGAGGCACATTGCAAACTCCCATCGTGTTTCTAGCACACGATTTTTGTAACTAGACAACAAATGATTAAAGATTTAGCACAGTTTTAATTTACCTCTTAAATTTCTGCCATAGAAACTAATTGTTGTTTGCAATTTATCCCTGCCATGGAAACTATTTGAACTTGGTCTATTCTTTGCAAGATAAGTTAGATAGCCCTTTGTAATATTATGTGAATTTTTTTGCAATTAGGAGATGTTTGGAAAGGATGCTCCTGCAGACGAGCAAGTTAGTCAAGATGAAGACTGGGGTCCTGGGAAAAGAAGGCGAAGAGAAAAGGAATCAGATGCAGCAAGCACTCTTATGACCCTCTATGAAACTTGTAAGGAAGCTGATACCATGGGAGTGGAAACGAATCTTCCTCAATATCTGCAATCAAGGAGGCAATATTTTAGAATTTCCCCTGATGCAGTTGAGGTAGTGATTGCTCTTGACATGAAATCTCTTTTCAGACGTCTTCTTTGTTCTGCTTCTTGATCTTACTTATGCTATCCTTTTACTTTTTATGTACTGTTTCAGAAGCTTAGGCAAGTTTTTGCTGAAAATGAACTTCCCTCTAGATCTGTCAAGGAGAGCCTTTCAGAAGAATTGGGTCTTGAACCAGGCAGGGTAAGTTAAAATAGCAGTTAATGCTATAGAAGTGCCGTATAACTGCAACAAGATTTTGTGCCTGAAATACTTGATATTAAATTTGAGACTAATTTCAATAGCTTTAAGGGTGGAAATTGGATTGTTACAGTTTACTGCATGAGCCAATCCTAGGCACTCACTAGCTCAAGCTTGGGTTGAATGGTTAGTTTGCACATATATTTTCTGCAAAAGAAATTACTTCATACTGTCTCTTTCATCTCGTTACCTATAATGATCATTAGCTGATCATTGATAAACCAATTAAAATATTTTTTGCTTCTACTTCTAGTATTTGTTTTCCTTGCCACATAAATGAAAGTTGGTATGTTTTGAATAGAATAACTATTGGATGTATAAGGGCCATATGAAATCTTTTCTGTATGGACACGTGTTTTTGAGCACCATAAGAATGGGCTTAATAGATGGAAAGGTGCGTGCTGATAAACTTGAGCGAAGCTGCCAAATTACTGTATTGGAAATTTTACTCTAATCTAGACCTTTTTGTTTTCATTTATTCTGCCTTTCATTTCTTCACCTCATTTTCATTTTCAGGTTAGCAAATGGTTCAAGAATGCACGCTACTTAGCCTTGAAATCCAGAAAGGTAAGCTGGTACTTTACACACTACGCTCTAGTTTTCCAGTCTGTGAGAAAGGACTAATATTTGTGGTCACTGCTTCAGTTTTTCACTTTCAGGATTAATGTTTTTGTATGTGAGCATTAATTTAAAGATTTCACGTCAGCCTTTTAGTTTACTGATGGCAAACAGATATTCTAATTTACAAAGCAATGTTTTCTGTAGCTGATGAAAGATGTACTTATGAGTGCTTGTTTGTTGCTAACTATTAATTTACAATTTTGTGTTGAGATAGGCTTGTTTTTATTTCCAGTGCAATTGATTTGAAGTTTGAAAGTAGTGAATTTTATGTGTAATCACTGTATTTGTGTAGATTATAAGTTTCACCGTTCCTGACACAGCAGGCAGGAAAAGCAAAACATCACTTTTCTAGAGCTAAAATCTACGGGGAATCTAGGCTTGATTCTATGAAGAACAAAACTACAGAAGCTTGGTTACATAGACCAAATAATGTGAAAAGATTTATCCAAAGGAAGATACCGAAGTCAATAAGCAGCGGTGTGAAGACAAGTGAACTGAAAAGAGGTTCTCTTGGATCACCTGCCAAATCCAAGGAGGTATATACTATTGCTCAAGAGCTATTTTCCACCTCTTATTATGTTCATTGTTCTATTTTTTGGGCCTTTTTTTCTTCTTTACCTTGTTATCCTAGATTTAAGTTGTTCTTTTTTGGTATCTGCTTAGATATTTTCCCCATCTTTCTATGTTTTATTGCTTAGAGAGGCAAAACTGAGCCCACTATCAGAACTTAATACTCCATTGGGTTTTTACACATACTGTGAGCAAAAGTCATCCTCCAAATCAGCTAACCAAACTGGAGTTAGACAATAATATTTGTCAAGGGCATCTTTGTGCATGAGGCTCTGACATTGCAGGGTTTGGAAAAGTGGGTTACATGTCACAGCCCTACTTTCAAGAAAAGGCTATTTTCATGACTTAAACCACATCCTGAGTCTCTAGGGGATTTCTGTCGACTCATGCAAATCACCTTCTAGTTTGATTTATGTTGAACAGCCACAATCATATAAGCTACAGAGCTTAAGATTGGAGTAGTAAAGCCTTTTGAATATTTAGAGGTCGTATTCGGTGCCTGTATGCCACATAATAAGGGTGAGCTTTGATATCTCCTTTGTGATCTAGAAATCATAATTTTGAGTTTTGTAACAGTCTCGTTGCGAAAACAAATGTAATGTTGAATACATCTAATTCTTTCTTAGACCTCAGTGTGGCAGCTTATGCTTTTTTATTTGATATCACACAATGACATGCCAATGGGGTGGTTATAATGGGGCAAGAGTTTGGTGTGATTTGTGCCTACGATTGCATGTATTTTGGCGAGTAAGTCATAATGATATCCTCATTTTTCTGCAACTACTCTATTCATGTGCAGGTCAACAGTGAGTACAGTGATGATGTGAGCTTGAAGAAGCTGTTAGAAGCAAAAGCAAAGAGAGGGAGGAACAGGGTTGACACTAATTCAACTGGGGAAACCCAAGCAGCCGAGGCTGAGTTGAAGAGGCTTTGGGGAGCCAAGATTAGGCTAGAAGATATGAAGCTGACATTGATGAAACTACAAAGTGGCAAGGCAAGGAAGCCTAGCAGAAGAACTCATTTATTTGAAGAGCCTGTTATTTATGTTCCCATCGCCGACCTACGGGAGAAAGTGTGACCTCTGTTCAATTCATTGAACCCCCCTGCACAGCTTTTTGTACGCACATTTTGCGGCTGTTGCTGATAAGGAATATCTTCCGTTTCCAATCTATCGATGCCTACCATGGTCAGTCATCACAAAAGGGTACTAGACCAATAGTTACTTCTCTGAAATAACCGAAGTAGTGTAAAATATAATCAGCAATAAAGTCTATGGTGAAAGAAAGAAAAAATAATAATAATAATAAAGCACATGCAAAAGTTTAGTGGGAAGTGGCACGTATACATATATAGATATGTGTATATATATATATACATCATAATTTCTTTGTTGATGGAAATGTACATTAAACTACTGTCGCGAGGAAAATGAGGACAAAAATGAGATGATAATGGTCCAAAATTCAGGCATATGCATTTCTGTGAACCCAGAATCTAATACTAATCACCGAGCTCTGCTCAATATTGACTTTCGTGTTTTTCTCACATTCTTTGTAGTGCTCAGAAGAACCGCCTTCTTGTTCTGGTCCAATTTACGCCCTTTAGCAGCTAGCTGCCGTTTCAGCTGCATAATAGCATGAAAAGTTCAGTTGTGCCAGTGCATGCGCAAGTGAATCGCAGAATTATAAGATGGATCTGAAACAAATCTAGAATAAAAGTAAATAAAAACTATGTGGAAGATCGAAACGCATGTATGATCAAATGCATGTATAAGATTATGCTAAAATCATATCGTTGTTACAATTTTACTAAATAGAGCAAGTCCTAATACCAATCAAATTAGGAATGCCTTATTGGATGCATCAATCAGTAAGACTTGGCAATTCAGCTACTTAAGCTTACGAAAGCCCCCTGTATTATAAGCATTGACATATCACATGGTTTGTTTCCCTTATAAAATCTAACCATGCCCAACCAGAAACACATCTTAAACCAAGTGAAACTAGGAGCACACACATGTTCATGATTCGCTCATGGCCCATGAAGTGAGTACTTTGGAAAAGTATGAGCATGCTAAATCACATGTGATGAAACATGTATGAAACCCAATGAGCATAGGCACCAGCCTCACTGGACACATGTACACCGGCACACAGATTCAGGATGAACGCGAAAAGGTAAAATTTTAAGAACAAACAAATAAGAGGAACATGTACAGGTGCATGGGTAAACACAGTTTTTGTTGTAATATGAGTAAAATAATGAGGAAATATGAGTCCAGAACATACCATCCGAATACACTTTAATTGTTTCATAACTTGATCTGTTTCAAGCTCCTGAAGCAGATACATGAAGAACAAAAAAAGAAAAGATGCCTTAGGATATTGGTTTACCTACAAGCCATTAACATCAAAATAGTACTCAACAATCACAACAAATTTTTAAGCAACAGCAAACTAAAAACCACGTGATTGATTGGATAATGTTTCTTTTAGTGCTAAGGCTGTTTTCTTGCCAACATGATAAATTTAAAAAAAAAAAAAGTTTGTTACACAAGTATTTTAATGACTTTTTAAAGATGTGCTGATGAATGCACAACCGATAATGAAATGTAGCACTTTTTTTTTTTTTTTTTATGTTTCCTGGTACATAAATGTAGCCCTTTCAACCTAAAATTTTGTGCTGCCTAAAGGGAAGAATAGCAATGCTTAATGCATAAGTATGCACTTAAAAGATAAAGCAGGAAAAATCTTGAAATCAAAATCAAAGCTGAGGTTAAAAGACAAATCCCAATAACACGAATATGATGTAGTTTAGACTATGACCAAATTAATTTAGAACTGAAAATTTTTATTCCAGAACAAAAATCTCACTGCAAGTCCATGCATGCGAGTTTCATTCCAGTCATCAGGGATCGGCACACCTTGAGCACTGCACATCATAATCATCTTACAGACTTATAGTTCTGTCAACCGTGTTTTCATTACATAAAATATTCAAAAACTTAAAAGTGACATGCAAAGGCATAAAATTTAATTCACCTGTGGTGCAGCACAATCAGCATGACTTGGGTCCCAGAAGACAGAGTAGAAGCACTCCCAGTCATCAGTTTGAACCTCAAAAAGTGGAGCTCTGCCACATAAGGAAACTAAAAGTTTGAAGATCTCAGGCATGAACAGGAGAAACTAATTTGATCTAGAAGATCAATTCTAATGCATACATAAAAGGGCACGTGCCCATGCACACCATAATGCCTAAGAAAACAATCGAGTCAAGCAGGAGAAAGGAGTTGGAACAAAAGTAAAAAAAAAAAAAGGGTTAGCAGAATATTAATCCTCTAATCACAATAGTCATAAGAAGTCCACATCTGCTAATACCATGATAGCAAATAATGTTTAGGATATCTTAACTAGGCAAAACTGATATGATTGGTGACTTCTATTCAACAGCATAACAAGCTTCAAATAACAATAGCTATCAAAAACATCACAGAATGCTCCCATCAATCAATCGTAACATACTTTCTTGCCAGTTACATTTGACCTCTTGTTTACATTACAAAGGGAACTGTTTGCCGGAGCAATGCAAGGGAAAATTGACTGCCATTGCCAACAAACTAGGACCTTCAAAAATGTTCTAGAAAGTTGTCAGTCAAATTGATGAGCAACTTAGATGACAAACAAATGAAGAAGAATAAAGTTGGTTGGAAGTGTTGCACAAGAGAATTCATCCTTCCCTCAAGGAGGTTCTTAGCAACTTTACAGCAATGATTATTAACCTAGAAAAAGAATGGAACAAAAGAAAAGCCTTTTTTCTTTAATCCACAAGGAAACAACCCATGTCTGTCTAAGGTTGGTTCTTTATCTCGACTTCAAAAGTAACACAACTATCTAAGTCCTTTAGCACTTATACGACTAATAGTCACTTAGCTCACATCAGGAAACCTGTTATCATTGCATTCCAAACAAGAGAATGGTCGATCCTACATTTTTCCTCTGTGTGCAGAGTAGGCAAATTGACCAGACAAACAAAGGTGCAGCTCCACTGATGCACCAGCTCGAGTTGTGAAATCAAACCATCAAGTCCCAATTCCCAACCCCAAAGTTTGGTCAGTTTCTAGTATCAATAAGAGAGAATGGGGTGTGAAGAAATGAGTAAAACACATAATTTTAGGGCATGTTTACTTGTGAATAAAATTCCATTTCTCCTAAAACTTCACAGAAATATTTGTGTGTTTTAACTAGGAAAAGATGATTGTTCCCTGTTTTCTTAAGTCCAGTCACTAATGAACTTTGGAAAATGGTTATAATTGTCCACCTTTTTGTTCAACTTGCAGATGCTAGTATATTGCTTTCCGGTTTCTAGGGCAGCCATGTTTTCTTCTTTCTTTTCTGTTTCCTTTTTTAACCATGCTTTCTTACTCTTTTTTATTTTTCACAAAAAAAAAAAAGAGTTTTCATGAAGTTAATGTACATTGGAAAGGTGTTTGTAAAATTGTGGGAAGAAATTACGGGCTAGATTTAAAAGTTTATCACTTCTTCAATTACAGTCCAAGCAAAACTTTTGGTCTCAACACAAATTTCATTTCCTAAAATTTCAAACAAAGTGAAGTTTCTAGCATCGATACATGCCACGAGACAAATGAATAGGACTACACAAAATATACATATCAAGATTCAGTACTTTATATCGGACCAAGATATTTCCATATTCTCAATCCATTAGTGACTGCTTCACGCAAGGGATCATATTTTGACAAGATTTACGACCTTTAATCGGATTTGGTAATTGAATTCCTCATAACACAAAAATCCATGCTGTTAAGCAATTTTCTGGACAAGTTTGTTAACTGAAGTGTTGTTAGAGCTAACAACCTCTGTGTCAAGGGTAATTGGGGATTTTCAATTGTCAGTAAGTTGCCTGAAATTCCTGATATTGTGCACTTTTTTCAACCAATGGCATAAAGTATTCAGTTGGTTGCTCTAACAAGCACATCTATGGCCTTGAGATTTTCCATTCATCATGAATGTTGTAAAAACGTAGGATATTTTCCATCTAAATGAATGTTGTGCAACATAGGACAGTAAGCAGAATACCCAAGCAAGAAGAAACATCACTCAGTTTACCTGCGCCATTTTCCACATATAGTTCCATTGCTAGCATCAACCTCTCTGCACTGAAGCCAATTGCCTATAGAGCCAAGTTTAGAGGGTTCATTGGACTTCATTTCCTAAAGAAAAGGATGTCAGTTCTCTCAAAAATTTCCACTAGTCTACCTCATAGGAATGCTTCCTCTAAAGTGATAAGTAAACTGCAGCCTTACATGCACATTAATGTCTCTTGCATCCACTTCCAATGGCTCACCAGCAGCATTTAGATCACTACATGAAGCAAAATAAGACATACCAGAGCTAATTAAAGTTGACTTCCATCTCATACTTTAAGACATAAAAATTCTGCTAGAAAGTAATTTCTAATTGAAGTGAAAAAATAAAAAAATAAAAAAGATGTAAGTATAGGACAGTCAATAAAACAACAAAAGGTTAAAATCTGGCACCCAATAAAGCGTTACACTGCTCTATTACCAGACTAATAAACCTTTGTTGTAAGGAACCAAGAACCAAAGTCTATAATTTATTTTCCTTACTCTCTACTTCATATGAATCATCATCCCCTGTGAAACTGCATGGAGGAATCATTTCAGTAATTACAGTACACTTCCAATCAATTGCCACCATGATGCCCTTCTAATAGCGATGTCTATGGCTTCACCCAATAAAAATGCCTAGTCTCAGTCAACCAACGCACGCAGCAAGTAAGACAAACCTTACTGGAGATAATTTCTCTTTTAGTGAACAGTTCCCTTATGAAAGCAAGCGAAATGTCACGGGGTCATTACTCTCTCCCTAAAAGGCAGCCTATTAGGGTGTGCAGCACCCACATTTATATGACCCAAAATCCCCCTCTTCCTATCCGATGTGGGAGTCGGGTCTTATACACCCGTCCGTCACAGAAAGCAGCCTTTGGTACTTAAGTTGTTAAGGGTTTGGAAGCCTTGCAGTGTCAAGGTAATAGCCATTGACTCCTGGGAAAGGCTAGATGAATGAGACCTATTATGGGACTGACCGGGCTTTCTTTTTTCAGTTGGCTGCATGACAGCCAGCTGCCTATAGGTGGTACCACTCAGATTTCAGCCATGACATGATGCCAGACAAACCCCAAAACTGCTCGCTAGTAAGGCTCTATAGTAAGGCGCTATCCCACAAGTATGCATTTCCAATCCATTATTGCAACCTTAATTCAAAAAGATTGTGTTCTTAACCCTAAGCTCCCCTTTTGACTAAATGTCTCATGGTCCACAATCCTTGTCCCATTTAGCATCATCTAATACTGTTTCGTCCATGCTGAAGCCTAGTATTCAGAAAGTTTGACAAAGATGCTAAATGGGATACCATGTAGTCTAAAAAGATCCTAATACACCTCACTGAGATGTCTTACTCTAAAAGTATATTCAGTCTACCATCAAAAAAGCTAAATAAGTTCTGAATCTCATTTTTCCACAACAGCCTAAGTACCTGTCTCAAAGGCCACATAGAAAGGCCAACTAACTACATAAATGCTGAAGAGTGGATTCTGTCATCTTCCAAACACAAAATTGAGACGGATCTTTTCCAACATTAACCTGAAGGCTCATAATCAAATGTAGAGATTAGAGACACATTGTTCCCCCCATCAGCCAAAGGAAGTGTATTCAGAAAGAAGGTTCAAGCTAGCTCAAAGCCTAGAAAAGCCAACTGTTAACATGGTTGCTGAGGAGGAGACCCTTTCATCCTCAAAACACAAAATTTAGAAATAGCATGTGCAGCCTTAACCTGACAGCCCAAAATCAAGCATAGAGAACAGATGAACAAATTACTGCACCATCTGCATGTTGATGAGGGGATATCAGCTACTAAGATTCCTTCAAAAAGCCAGCTTGTTTATTCTTGTAACAAGGTTAGTCCAGCCTTAGATACGAAATGCAAAATAAGCCATAAGTATCCCTCCTAATGCTATAAATCTTAGGCTGTCAATCAAAATCAAGCATGCAAAAGAAGATCAAATTTGTTTTTCAAGCAATTAAATAATCTATAAGTTAATGAAGTCTCAGTCTTAAACTAGTTAAGCGGACTACAAGGTCCTTTCTCTTGATTCTACTCCATTGGGGCCAAGCTTCCTCATAAGCTACCACTTTTCCTCATATATAATGAGTCTACCTCTTTCCCTTCTACCAACGGAATCCCCTCAGTCTTTCCCACAGCAGTATCCATGCCACTGAATTGGATACAGCCAACGCATCTCAAGGCAAACTTCAACACCCCCCTCTCAAACCCCCGACAATGGTGGATGAATTTAACATTCTTAGCATAGGCATACAAAATTCTAGACTAAATTAACCAGAAGTAAGCATGTATGCAGGGAATAAATAGCCTAGAATGTCCCAGCCATAGAGCTCTCTGCATGATAAATCAACCAAGCAAACTAGACTCATACATTGAAAGCAGCTTACTCTGCCATTGAAACTTAACTTATATGAGAATTAGTGCTAATAGAAACATCTAAAAGATAAAATTTCTCATGTAGATTGAAGGAAACAACATCAACTGACCATCTGCTCTAAAAAACCAAAATGTAAGGAGTGGTACTGCAGGAACATACTCATTAATTGGACCTGACCAGTCTGAAACTTCTGCTTGAAAACCTTTACCAATTTGAACACCAGTTGTATAAGGTTCAGCATCTCTCAACATCAATTCTATAGAATTTGATTCACCCTTTTCCGAAGCATTGCTAGATCTTCCCTTCTCACCAATGATATTAAAAGATTTTCTAGAAATTGTTTCCTTAAGAATTGTATGCTTATGCTTCAAACATGACGAACAAAACCAATCATCAGTTGGTATTTTCTTTATACGGGGATTGCAGCAGGATACATGAAATGCCTCTTCACAATTATCACAGACTAGCATCTTCAATGTGGTTTCCGTATGACCACAAATTTTGCATGACAGAGAACTGCTGCTGGCATTGTTATTACTAAAACCTTTAGCAGAAGCATGAGACCTGCAAGGACGAACTCGTCCACATACTCCTGCTCCCTTAAGTTTTGAGATGCAATGATCCATTCCTAATAAATTAGCCTCTACAATCAATGCTCTGGATGAGGAACATTCACCAGTAAGCAACTCTGTCTTCCTAGAAGCTGTAACAGATTCAATATCTGACCTCGATGATGAGCAACTCTCATTTGCACAGTCAACCTCATTTCTTCTGTGTCTGCATTTTTCAGAAGCTTCATTAGGAGGCAGGTCATCAGAAAATGAGCATCCATCAATCGAGTCTGAATTTAAAGCATCAGCTCCTCTATTGCACACCAGGAGAGGCATGAGAGCATGCTCCACACCCTTAGTACCATCGACAGTTTTAGAAACACTCCGTTGCACTCCAACTGCACCAGGAGCATCAGAGCTTACTACAGAAAGACAGTCCCCTCCAATTCTCTTGGTGCTTGCAGCAGCTTGTCCTGAGGAAGTGATAATAGGGTGCCTTTGTAGCATTCTTCGCCCATATACAAACTTAGAAGCCACATGTTGCTCTCCAACTGCAAAAGGAGCATCAGAATCTACAAAAGACAGGTAATCCCATCCACCTCTCTTTGTGCTTGCAGTTTCTTCAGAAGCTTTACATTGCTCTGGAACTCCAACAGACGGAGCATCACAGATTATAATAGAAGGACAAGCCCCTTCACTCTTTGTTGTGCTTGCACCAGCTTGTACTGAGAAATTGGCAAGGGAGTTTCTTTGTAGCTTCCTTCGCCTGTATACTAACTTAGAAGCTATATTTTTCTCTCCAACTGCAAAAGGAGCATCAGAACCTACAATAGACAGGTAATTCCACCCATTTCTCTTTGTGCTTGCAGTATCTTCAGAAGCTTTACATTGCTCTGGAAATTCAACAGAAGGAGTATCAAAGATTAAAATAGAAGGACAAGCACATTCACTCTTTGTTGTGATTGCACCAGCTTGTGATGAGGAATTGGCAAGGGAGTTTCCTTGTAGCTTCCGTCGCTTGTATACTAACTTAGAAACTACATGTTTCTCTCCAACTGCTAAAGGAGCATCGGAGCCTACAATAGATAGGCAATCATATCCACTTCTCTTTGTGCTTGCAGTATCTTCAGAAGCTTCACATCGCTCAAGAACTCCAACAGAAGGGGCATCATAGATTACAATAGAAGGATAAGCCCCTTCACTCTTTGTTGTGCTTGCACCATCTTGTACTGAGGAATTGACGAGGGAGTTTCTTTGTAGCTTGCTTCGGCTGTATACAAACTTAGGTACCCAACTATCAGACATGATACTGACAGTGGACAGTAGACACCTATTCAGGAAGTTGGAGGTTCAGCAATAATAGCATTCTTCATTTCCTCTGTGGTTGACGCAGCTTCCCTACAAAGTTCAGGAAATTCTGAATACATCTGACAAACACAGAACAGGACTATTTCTTCTACATTTGATCTGGCACCCATTCGAATTGATCTTAGTTGTCAGTAAACAAAAGGCACAAGTTGTAGGATTTTGCACCACTACCAACATAGGGCGAGAAGAAAGCGTCACCCACATAAAACAACCGACAAATACATAGTAGAAAGCTTGAAAAAGGACATCTCTAAAGATTAAGAAACATAATTTGAAACTGTAACATTCATGTTTCCAGCTCTAGAAGATGATAAACATGATCATGGCTTTGTATCAATACATTGTCATTAACACATGCATACCACATAATTTATGTGTTTGCATGGGACAAAGCCCCTTGACAGTAATCGTGATCAAATAATAAACTTTTACTTTTGCGGCAACTCATCCAATTTGCACTGTAAGTTAACAATGCAACTGGAACATATAGCATAAGCTAAGCTAATGACACAGAAACCAAAAACAAAAAAGGCAATCATCAGATATTAAAGTCAACAAACAGGTATAAATCAGGAGATAGAGATAGAAAACATGATTTCTGGGCATGGCCAAACCCTAGGCACCATGTCAAACAACTTTTTCTTCAGATTCCATGACCCAATGCTACTACCCATTAAACCCCCCCCCGGGGCAAAGCCACTGCCAGTACTGAAGGTGTAATCAACATTGACAATACAACTCATACCTGGTGTTGACGAAAACCCTTGATGCAGAATTAAATTATGATCCACAGTAAACAACTAACCTCTTATTTATCATCCTTCCTAACACATTATACAACGGAAAAAATAAAACTAAACATTTGATACAAAGAAGCACAAAGCCCCCACCTTTTTTGCTTGGTGCCTGGCTGCCAAAGCTTTCAAAACCTGAAAACTTAATAAATTTATATTCTTTTTTTCAAGGGTCTTCGTGATATTTGACGAAAAAACTTCATAAATTTTGACAATAATAAGAAGGAACAAGAAAGAAGAGGTTGGTTACCAGTTCAGCAATGGCGCCAGCGGCGAGAGGTTGAGTCCCCCGTGGCTGAAGACGGACAGAGAGAAAGTTTGGTTTGTGTTTAACAAGGATTTGGCCACCTTATTATTTGTTTGTGTCAGGCGCGGCGTCTGACAGCTTTTGAAGTCAAAACAGCTCTTTAAAAGCATTCTGTGACTTCAAAAGCTCTTGAAGCTCTAGGGACTTTTTTGGGACATCTCTAAAAGCCTTTTTTTTTTTTTTTTACCTGAATTTTGAATTAGCCTTGTTTGTTTTATGCAAGATCACTTGATTGAGAAAAATGTTATTCATTTTTAAAGATTTTGAATGTTTTGAAAATTTGATCATAGTGATTTGAATCTTGGGTCAGACTTGTGAGATTGATTTTTTTATGACCTCTGATTTTGTCTATCTGTGATTGTAATACAAAAATGAAGTAAATGAAACCAAACACCATCTAACTGTAATATCAGAAGAAGAAAAAATTAATACTTGATGAGTAAAAAATATTTTGGCTGCTGAAAAGAAAACCATACTTGATCATTGCCCGGTATGGTCTAATAGCACAATTTTAACAATAACTAATAATTTTTACTAAATGCTATACGGTTTGTTTCTTTATAATTTGGTGTAGCTACCCAATTCACTATAGGGACTCGGTTCATTATGTAGTCTGAATTAAATACAACCTTCGCTAGTAAAACTGTAGAGCACCAACCATTTCTTCTTCTTCTTCTTCTTTTTAAATTTTTGAAGAAAAAAAGAAAGAAAGAAAGAAAGCTATACCATTAGAAAGAAAAAAGAAGCCAACTTTCCAGATTAATGTGCACCACATTGCCACTCTAATCATCATTAATCAACCTTGCCTATCACGGGCTGAATTTATTTATTATTTTTACTACGGGAAATGAGAATTAGGAAAATATTATGTTCGTCGTTACCACATATCTCTAGGGAAACCCATCATAGCTCTGTCGCAGCAAAACCTAGATTATATTTTACTGCCACAATATTGCAACCGTATATCACTTCTCTTTTTAAAAAAAAAAAAAAATTTAATTGACTCCAACTAAAACTCATACTTGACACATTTCAACCATGAGTTATATATATATATATATTACATCTTTAGTCGTAGTTAATTGCTACAATATTGTTAGTAATGTACTCAACCGAACAAATTTCAAGGCGATACTTCTCTGATATCCAACGCCCATATCTCGTATGCTCTCAACCAAAGACATTCTAAAATATGGTCCCCTTGTGAAGAACTACTCGATTTCCCATGCTTTTTATACAATCCAATTAACAAATGAGTCACATTGCGTTACATATCCAACTATAGCAAAATTTATAAATAAAGGAAAATAAAAAACAGTGTATCGCAATGCGAGCACATTTACTCACCTGTGAAATATGTACACTTCCATTCATGCAACCCAAGTTCTTTGGTTTCCCTTAAAAGTTTCGGCAGGGTCCCAAAAGGAACCGATAACCAGCCTAGAGTTTGTGCAGCCATAAGTAGATAAAATTGCAGTTCTTTGAGAAATTCCAAAACTCCAAACAGTTGGAAGTCATAACGGTGAACTTGACATTTGCCTGCCTTTTCAAGTAGTTAAGTATTACAAATTGAAGATTCTATTGATATATCACTGCTTGATCATTTGCTCTGGTGAACCACTGGCCTGTGGGGCTTTGGAGCTGAACAACCATCCAAATATTAATATTAGTCAAATTTCAAATAACCAAGCTACGAAATATGAGAATGGTTTTTAGGCACACAGCACACAGGTTCGCTGCAAACAGATCCTAGCAATCAATGGCTCGTGGATGGTTTAATTGCTCAAGGATGCTGAAGCCAATCTTAAAAATCCTTAATACTGTGGATATGAACTAATTCTTGGGGGGAAAAACAAAAAGAATAAAGATAATTCTCCATTTCAATCGCATCTCCACGAAGGCCTGCCAAGCATGTAGAGAGTATATTGACTAAATATCCATCAGTCTGGATTGCAATATCACAAATGCTATAAAGATCGTAGATTTCAATAGGCTGATAAGTTTGTACTACCTTTATAAGGGTAGAGAGGGAGTGAGAACAGGAATGAGCAATCTTGGGGGCAGAAGAAACAATGGGTAATGACTAGTGAGGGAATTGTGCAAGGAAAGATCCCAAAAGGAAAAGGCAATTGAAGTTCCTGAATAATGAGGTAGGACTGGTACTTTTGTAGGGCTAGGGAGTAAAGATTACAGAATGCTTGTCAGTATGCAGTATAATGTGCAAATGTCCAAGGAGGCCCGCAGATTATATTTGACTACTTACGAACAAAGCTTAAATTATGATAAGCTGGCATACCATTTGGGTTCCCTTGTTCATAAAAACTTCGTAAGAGAGAAACTGCTTCAGATGCCATGATGCCTCCAGTGCATTTGAAACTTTTACCTTGTGCAATTTCCTCACTATAAAAAAAAACATTTTTTTAATTGATTAACAGGGTGCATGAGTAAATTTGCAACTGCATAAGCTATAAACTATTTAGCAAATAACTGTCTAATTGCCTACTATTGGAAATGCATTTCCAAGAAGTTCAGAAACCAACAAATGAAAACTTTACCAAGTTACTAATTGGAAAAAAAAAAATGTTGGAGCAAAAAAGCAGCAGTTAATGACACTGGGAACCATACGCTCCATACTTTGCCTAAAGAAAAGATTAATAGGATAACAGCAGAATCTTCATCTTCTACTACAGAACAACTAACAACAACATGAAATTTGTAGGTTCACCCATAGTTATCATTAGAACATAGTTAAACTCATCCTGCTTGCTATATTTAAATCACTCAATGGGTTACTTTCTGTTTTGTACATTGATTGATGAAGTTTTGCCTTCCCAACCACTCACCCCACCAAAGAGGAAGAAAAGACAACACTGCTAGTGCAACTAACAAATTCAAAAATGACGTAGCCTGTAGGTCTCAATTATTCAATGGTCAAATCCTAATAATATTTTGCTTCTGTTCTCAACAAAACTAGCTAACTTCAGAAAAAACTGATATTAACACAAACAAATTAAAAATAAAAAGCATAAGACTGGTAAGAGAAGGATGCATGACTTTTCTGGCAAGCATATACTTCACATGATAGTGGACATGACTCCTGCCATTAACTTATATATTAGGAAACTTGAGAAGAACAATGTCCTGCTTTTGTTGAATATAGGCCATATCTTAAAACAATACAATTGCTTTCTTCCCCTTAGTTTACGTTCATATTCACACTCATTTTGCAGCTTCTGTCCTATTAAATTAACCATCACTCAAAATCTTCAAATAAGCCATACTTCTACATCCAGTGGCACATATCCACTTATCTAATATGTAACGATAAGAGAATATAGATGAGCAAATAACCTATTAAGTGATTGAGAGCAGCTTGAATGCAGTGACAATATTGATCCACACCCTCCAAATTTATCATTTGCACAGCCATAAAATACTTCCTTTATACCTACATAAGAAGAACAAGTCAAATAGCCCTTGATCAGACCAACAAATGGTAACCAGGCAAATGATTTGGCAAACTGCTTAGAGATTATCAACAAAGAGAATACCAACAATGGATAAAGCTGCAGCACACATAATACATGGTTCACATGTAACATAGAGATAGCATTTTGAAAATTTCTTAGCAACTTCTGACACTGAAAGTCCACTTTTTGGCCATTGCTCAAGAAGAAAATCAATTGCTTCCATCTCAGCATGTCTTGTAGCCTGCCAGAAGAGATGAATGCACAAAATTTGTCAAACTTTCTGTGTTGATTTGGAAGATTGCTATTCATTTAACATTATTACATGGAACTGATCTAGGACATAATGCTTTCAATTTTATAGTCATGCAATTAGATATCATGTGATAATATCTTGATGAGTTTGCACATTGCATGGCATAGACAAGGCAAAGCTAAAACAGATTCAATTAAACTGTTGCTGCCAACAAAACATGTTGGGCAAGGGCAATAATATCCAATAAACTTTCTAATATGCATGCAAGCCCATATATTTGGTTTTTAAGATGAAAATATTGCAGAGCAATTTTAATATACAGCTGGAGACATGTCTTCTTTCAAGATTTATTCCCAGCTGTTTGAATTTCAACCTTTGCTAGAAGTAATGGAACATTGAGTATGTGTATCAGGGCACTGAGGAACAGATTTTCAATACAGGAAACTTGTGCTCTGTGCTGCAGTGTGAGTATGCTACTACTGATTACAGGGATCCAGAAACTAGGTTGCATACTTTTATTACCATAATTGGAGACTCCTTTTGAAGTAAACATCACAATACTTATCCCACTCCCACACCCACAGCCCAAAAGAATGAATGTAAGGAAGAGGTTATTAAGAGGAAGAAGTAGAAGAAGAAAGAATAAAAAGATTGATAACAAAATCCAAAACTACAAATTTTGCAAAACAACCTATAACTCACAAAAATAGTTCTGCTGCTCATGTATGTTAATTTTAGTCCAAATCCCAACATTAGACAGACAGTGTAAGCTTTAAGAACACTAAGAGCACATGAACATGAATTCAAGCTTCAGAAAAAGGATTATAAACCTTTCTCAGCTTTGTTCAAAGCAATTTGGATTTTCCCTTCAATGCAATTAAGAAAACAACGCAGATGCACTTTATGCCAAATTGTCAACTGTACCTAAAAGACAGTAAAATAGGAAAAAAAAAAGTATGAGAAAGAAAAAAGTGCCAACTGTTGTTTAGCTTCCATAGTTAAAAGACTCATATGCATGCAAAGAAAGACTATGGGCACAATGTGGTAAGAGTGAACAAGAAAAAAGTGCAAATGTTTTTTAGTTTCCATATTTAAAATACTTATTCAAATGCTCAAGAAAGCCCAGGGGCACAATTTGTTGTGTGCATCTAACTTTTCCCTCCCTCTATTCCAAATTCTGTCATGCCAAATAAAGTTGTTAAACTATCAAGAAGCCAGACATGTTCCGCACTAATATCTCTCTCACACATATCATTCTTTCTACAAGAAAACAGGAGCAGAAGACAAAAACCTCCATGGTCCTCGTATTATTGGACAACCTGCCCAGTCCCACTACTATTGGGACATCTAAATTTCATTCACATGATCATGCATGTTGTGTATGCTAGCTCTGGAGTTCTCTCTCTCTCTCTGTTTTTTTTTTTTTTTTTAAGAATTTTCAAAATGAAAATCTAGGGCAATAAAATCAAGGTTCTCAAATGAATTTTCAGTTTCATAAATTTCCCCATGGATTTCCACAAAACACTCAATGACAGCCAAAGAAGAAAAATCATAACATATTTCAATGTCCAATTTCTTGCAATTATATCCTCATAAAATGCAGTTGCAATTTTGAAATATACCTGAGGTTTACAAGCATCTTCAGGACCAATCGAACTAAATTTCAATTGAACAAAGATGAGGGTTACTTAGAAACCTTTTTTACTTTAACTAAATAATTTAATACTATTAGCAAATATCCAGCAGATGATTTTGGTAAGAACACATGCAGGCATGCAACCATGCAACACAATGATGAAGATTTGAAAGGGACAACAAGATAACAAAAAAAGTATTGGATTAAAGTGAAAACTAATAGCAAATAAGAGGGATCAGAAAAATAGTGAAAACTATGATATAATACTATGGATGGGTCATAGATAATGTAAACTTGGAAAAGGTGTGTGACTTTATGAACTTACATTTCTTGTCTCTGTAGTTCGGTTTCTTCCCGATGCAATGACCTTCCCATCTTCAATGATCACACATCTAATCAACAAAACAAATTTTACGACTTAAAATGAAAAGGACTTTACTTAATTAATTATCCAGAACCTCAGTGGAAGATATGCATTCTTATCAAGAAAATATGTTGAATGGGCATGCTGAAAGCAGGTTACCTTACACATGCAGGAATCCATATTATTTGATCAAAGTTAGGAAAATCACTTCTAATGTGTAAACACATAGATCAGGACAATCACTTCTAATGAGTAAATACATAGATCTGATAAACTACAAACCAAATGTCCCATCGATCTTCCCATCTTGCTTTCATGGAATATTGTGACCCTTAGACTTTCAACTGCCAATCTTAATATTATTGGGAGTTGGCCTAGAAATAAAGTCGCCAAAAGCCAGTAAGAGCAGAGACAAACACATGAACAGATGCCCAGCAAGCTTTCAACAGCAAAAGCATCGTTGCCCATAATGTTGATGGCAATAATCACACTCACTGGCTACCGGGAAGTAACAGATATTGTGGATCTACACTCGATCTACAATGAAAATAACATAGAGATTCTACTAATTACAATTCAACATAGAACTCTCATCTTTACTTTTTTTAGTGGGCTGTAAACATCATCCAACTAGAATTTAACCTTGGAACTTGTAGGATTTACTCCATAAGCAATGAATTTTGACTTAACATGCAACCCAAAGATTATGTTAAGCATTTTCAGGCTTCTGAAACAGATAATATTTACTACCTTCCTATCAAAAACTAAAATTCCACAGCTAGCAGGCCTTGAACAAGAAAACAATAGCCAATAGTAGTATTAACCAACTATAAGCATGCTGTAGGACTCTGGTTTTTTCTTTGGAACTGGCTATACCATCCCTAGAACTCCTAACCATTTGGTTATTAGAAACTAGCCCAACCAGCAAGCTAGAAGAAGGGATGGTAGCATGCTGTTAGACTAAATATTCTCTGGAGTAGCAGAATGAATCAATGACTACAAAAAGGTTTTGTACCTCATAGTCTGACTAAAGCTTGAAGCAATAGCACCGAGATTAAAAGCAGAGACATATAATCCTTACAAGTTTGTTTTAATTGTTTGACTTATCAGTTCTCAAGATGATTGAATATGTGTGGTAGCTAACACACAAGCAAATGGTAAAAGCCAGCAATTCTCAACACTTCAAATAGGATGAAAGATGCCAAAGTTTGCATTTAAAAAACATATATGCAAAGACGATTGTGTAGGTATGGTAGAATGACAGAAAATCTCACCCAATTGGCACTTCAAGGCATTCCAAAGCATATTTTGCCTGCAATGAGAGAGATATGAAAGAAGAGTAATCCAAAGGAAGCTTCTAAGGCAGCTAATGTGCTAGTGCAGCAAGTGACAAAACCAGAGGGCCAACCCTTTGACAAATAACTCTAAATTGAACTAAAAAGGCCATTGCTATGGTCAAGATAAAAGATTTGACTTTATCTCAAAGCTTTAAGGAATCATCAGAAAAGAAATCTTAAAGTGTCAGTTTTTTTTTTTTTTTTTTGACATATGACCATCATACTGCTAATAGGCTGAATTGATAATTATGCCAATGATTTTTGTTCTTGAAATGTCAGAACAAATAGTTTATGCAATACAAAAAAGAGAAAAGCAACAAAGGTCTGTTTTCTGGGGGGGGGAAAACAAACACCGCAAAAAAAAAAAAAAAAAAAAACAGCTTGACCACCTTTCCTCACATATAGTATTAGAAATTTTTAATTTTGACATAAAATAATAGTTCTCTTGACAGAAAAAGAGAAAGGAGCAGCTGAGACTGCTAAAAATAACAAAAGAAAATAGGCTGTAAGTGGACAATAAATGGCACTTGTCACATTTCTATTTAAATCCAAGTTTCAACTGAGCTAGTACTCAGTTTCTGGAAAAACTAACTTCTTGGTTCCATCACATAAACCATAATTCTTTCCAACTATGGACAGCAAACTGCTGGAAAATCTCAAACAACATGAGTACAACCATATGAAAATAAATGAGATATTTTGAGGATGGTGCCATTTATCTTTACCAATTCAGTCCTTTCAATAAAAAATTTGAGTATTACCTGTTCTATTGCAAGTTCCATATATGTAAACATCTCAGATGAACACCCTTCCCCAGCAGAATCCATCTATTAATGACAAAATTAAAATTAAATGAATGGACATTTCATTAGATAACCCCTTTTCTCAAAAAGATAAATGTCAAATGCATAGCATGCAACAGTCTTGATTGTTGAATTAAGGGTAAGGGAATGTCTTTGTACCAGAAAGCAGGGCATAATATTAAATAAAAAAGAAAAAAAAAACTTTCAACTCAATTCTAAACCCATACTGTGTACTTAAAAAAAAAAATATAGAAGAGAGAATAAAAGAAAAAAAAAGTATTTGATCTGGGTTTTTACGCAATGGAAGCTCAGAAGGGAGCTGCATGATGCGGTAGTCTCACGTACTGTTTATGCTCCATGATATGCAAAAGCATATGACCTAAAGAAGCTGGAAAGTGGATACAATTTCCGATTTGAAATAAAGCCTAATCTCCAAGGGTACAATTCGATTGGGTTCTTAAGCAGGAAGAACAACAGAAGAGCAGGTGAAGTGTGATCGGATACCCAAGTCAAAAAGCACAGGAACTACCATATTTAAAAGGGCTATACCTATCTATCAATACCGACAATGGAAACCCATGGACAGTCTTCCAATATTCACAGATCACTTGCAAGGTTTGAGAATATATGCTCCTCCAGTGGACAACAGTAAACAGACTAGCGGTTACTATAAGACTTATCGCATTGACAAAAACAACAATTCCCACAGCCTTGAATATCAGAGGAAGTAACGAACACGGTAACTTTCCTATATCTTGTACACAAGAATTTCATAGTTTCTCATGGAAGGAAGATTTCCTAATGAAATGAATTGACATCAAAGTTGGGGACTTTTTAGATGAAGTTACAATACAAGACCCACCGATCCCTCGGCAAGAATGTAGGATAAAGAAACTGCATACAGATGGGGGAAAGAAAAAAGAAAGAAAGGAAAAAGAAAACCAATACACGATTTAAATCATTCCTTTCTTGAAAGAGAGAGAGAGAGAGAGAGATATAAAGATAATATTAAGGGCTAGACATTAGGGTTTGGCACATCTTGAAGAGGGTACAATGCCTCGTTCCTGAACTTTCAAGAAACAAAGAAATGAATCAAATTTGCTAATTTGTCTCTTCGAAAACCCAAAGAAATGAACGTGAGAATGAATAAAGAAAGAAAGCAAAAAAAAAGAAAAAAAAACCCAATTCTTGATTTTTCAAGAATAACAAAACTAAAGCCCAAAACAAAAGATGCAATGCTCAACTCAGTTAAAGTTATAGATCTTACAACAATGCAAGAATCTTATAGAGAGAGAGAGAGAGAGAGAGAGAGAGAGAGAGAGAACGATCAAACCGAGGAGAAGACAGGAGAGCAGGCGGGAGAGACGTTGAAGAGGAAGGATCGGGAAGGCTTTGGCAAAGATTGTCTTTGGTAACATGGCACGCAAAGAGCGAGAGAGAGAGAACTTATAGACTCGTCGCGCAGATACGACGTCGAAGGCTGTTCGCAATCAAGGAATAAAAAAATTTTAAGAAATTAAAAAATAATAATAATAATTTTTATTATCAAAAAAAGAGCCTCCAAGGAGTGTTAAAATGGATTGGATTAAAGAATGGTGGCCGGCCCCCCATTGTGTTAGCCTTACGAGAACCATGCCGAGGCCCAACTTACGTTATAGAACTGCAAGCCCATCTTGCAGACGCAAGCTGTTGATCGTCAACCGCTGGCATTTAAAACTTTCTTTTTACCAAATTGAAATGGAATTGAACGTTATTACATTACACATTATTATTGTTAACCTATCTTTTAATGAAGGGGTAAATCAACTAACGATTAAAATTTTAATAACGTAAACCCACATTCAATTACGTACTCTATGTAATAGAACGCTTTCGTTTAATGACATTACTGATGTTAATGCGTACACAAACGCCCTTTTTTCAATTTTTCGAGATTCACAAAATTGAGAAGCAAAAACCATTATTGAAAATTTTCTTGCTTTGTAAGATGGTATTCATTATTTTTTGATCAAATACAAAAATAAGAACGAGAAGAGGAAGATAAACCAAAATTGAAGCCTAAGCCGATGAAATGTCGGCCCACTATAAATATCCTTCCCTTTTTTTTTTTT
>CM034045.1:12350577-12510551 GCA_019804595.1 Bruguiera parviflora | reverse complement strand
TTTTTTTTTTTTTTTTAGAGACGAAATAAGAAAGGAAAGTACTCCTTCCACAATTTCAACGGAGAGAATTAAAATAATTAGAGAAGCAAATTTTTTAAATATATATTTGATTTTATTACTTTTTTTTTGGTAAAGAATTGAAACACGCAATCTTTAGATAAAAACGAAAATATAAAAAAATATATTCAAATAATTTATTAAAAATTATAATTATTATGCAAATAGTTAAGTATCATTTTTTAATTATTTTGTATTTTATTATTTTTAATTTTTTAATTTTTAAAAATATAAGAATGTATACACGTAAGAAAATTGGGTGCAATAAGAAATAAGTTTTTTGATGGAGTTATTTATTTATTTATTTATTTATTAAAAAAATAAATTTAAAATTTTTAAATAACCTGAATATTAATAAATTGGAGTCCAAAAATTTTTCAGTTAAAAGAATTTCTTAAAAAGTAATGCACTTTTTTTATGCTACACGAGCCAATGTTTATGGGATGTATCGCATCGCTTCGCTTCCTTAAAAATATCCAAAAATATCCCAGACATCGAGCGAGATGATATTTACAGGTTTATTTTTTTCGTTTCAAGTACTTATACTTTTTGTTTGTAATTGCAAATAGCCAATATTTCCTTGTTTTTTTTTTAAATTCTCCCCCCCCCCCACTAACTTTTGACAAAAGGAAAATTTCGGATTTTTCGTTTTCTTCGTATAAAATTTTATTACAGTCTATGTTCAACTGTTTTTTTTTTTTTTTTTTGTGAAATAGAGATGAAACTGAAACTTAACTGGCGGTCCTGATTGCTACCAACAATAACTATAGAAGTGCTTAAGTATAAAATTTTTATTCTGATTACAAGCAGTGAACTTTTTAAATTAAAAATGATGCCATTTTTTTGGCTGAATATTCCTAAATTGTGACGATAGCTGGAAAATTGAAATTCTAATTCCACCTAAAATAAAATAAAATAACCATGTCTCTTCATATTCATTTCTTTTTGTGTTTATAATACATCTCTAACAAAATAAACGTACAAAGTTCTATGGTTTTTCCTCGAATTTTTGTTTTTATCTGGGGGTGGATGGGATTTTCTATAGGACAAATCAAAGTTTGAACTCAGGCCTGCCACCCAAACTCTGCTTCGATGAAAATTTTTAATGTATTTTTTTTTTTCGTAATAAACGTACAAAAATTAAGAACCTTGTTTGATGGTGCAATTGAAATAAAAAAAGAAAAGAAAAAAGCCACGACAGTCCATCTGTCTATCTCTTCTATAACAGGAAGCAGAAAATAGAGACCAGATTCTTATCATCGCCAACATCATCATCAGCACGATCTCTCCCCAGGATTAGCGGCCACCGTGAGTTTCCGAAATTTGAGGACCTGGCACGGGCATATCCCTTCGTTCTGGGCACAAAAGTACATCCCTTGGCTGCATATTCAAAACACAAACGACGAATTGGCAAACACCTTATCCTGTGGGAGGTGGGGTGGAGCTCTCGTGGCCTTTAAAACTGGATAAATCACCAGGAGAAGGGATTTCTTCGTGGGACTAGAAATTCACGATTCACGTTGACTTTTTTGGCAGGCTAACGGGTCCGGTGATTTTTTTTTTTTTTTTTTACCCCACTGTTCTGTTATATTCCTTGCCTTCGGAGTTAAATATCATGGCATGAAATTTGAGCATATACACGGGACCATGATCCTCAAAATCGCGAGTCATTTTCACCGTCATTCTCTTCGGTCCAGTTGCAAATATGGAGTGCAAAAAATGCCGATTGATCACTTCTAGGCACGTATAACTTCTCTTTGACGTCTTATTTGAAGTGTAGAAAACAATGGGAGATAAGACGAGCTAGTGGGGTTGGGAGGAAGAAACGATTAACGGAGAGGCTGGCTTCGGTGATAAAATGAATCGTGTGGGCCTTAAATTGTTGACGGGAAATATTTTTAAATTCTAATATGCTTTCTCGTGATAAAATCAATGAGTTGAATTTAAAAAAAAAATAAAAAAAAATAAAAAAAAAATATATATATATATATATTAGAATTTGAGGATAAAATTTTTGACAATAAAATTCAGATATTATATCAAACAATCATTTTGTTTTTGTTAAAACTCTAACAAAACTCATCGGCCTTGCAATCTAAATGGGTCCACAATTTCTTGGCTCAAACTTTAATCTGGACGGTGACGATAATCTATGGTGAAAAGCAACGAAAAGGAAGCGTCATAGCGATAAAATTACTTCTGGTTGATCTTTAGTTACCGTCAAATTACCCCGTCTCTCTTTTTTGCTGTCGTAGTCGTATCACGTGCACCTCACATGCGCATCCCATTTACTCCGTAATCCTCCCCTTACAGGCTGTTCCCCTTTCTCCCTCGGACCTTCTCCCAAAATAAACCCCGATTTCTCGATTTCCAAAACCCTAGCCCTAATCTACTTTCATGCTCCCATCTCTCTCTCTCTCTCTCTCTGCCATGGCCACTGCAGAAGCAGAGTCCCGCCCCAGTAATGGCTCTACTGTTGCTCCAGAATCTTACGACCCCCAAGAATCCACGAATCCCCCGGAATCCGACCAGCAACGCTCCGCCCCCTCCGATTCGACGGTGCCGACAGCGGCGGAGTCCGAACAATTAGCCGAAAATGTCGAGCTGGTGTCCGCTTCTGCCAGCGCTGCTGCGACGACCAAGTGGCCGGGATGGCCGGGGTACTGCGTGTTCAGGCTGATAGTGCCGGCAACGAAAGTGGGCAGTATTATTGGGAGAAAGGGAGACCTTATTAAGAAAATGTGCGAGGATACTCGAGCTCGCATCCGCGTTCTTGATGCCCCCGTTGGCATTTCTGACCGCGTTGTACGTGTTTCTTTTATTATAGCTTCTCTCTCCTTCTCTTCTCTGATTGGGGTTTGCTTTCTTTTCTTTTATAATAATGATTCGAAACAATTCTTGGGGATTCACTCACTGTGCAATGGGCATTGTGGGTGTTGCGAATGCAACCGTCTTCGTGTTTAAATCCATAGGTTTTGATGGGGTTTACGAAAGAAATACTTATAGAGTGCTGTAATCTTGTAGAAGTTTAGTTCTTTGTTTACAAATTTTTCTTTTTCTAGAAAAGGAATGTCGAAAGAAAAGTTCGATCAAGAATCTTTGTTGGTAGAGAACATGGATGTGTAAGCTAAAATGCATGGCTTGCGTAGACCGTGGATGATAGAGTAGGATTGAAGTTTACTTGCAATTAGATATGTGCTTCCCCCCCCCCCTTTTAACATAATTTTATATTCTAGGTCTTGATATCTGGGAAGGAAGAGCCAGAGGCACCTTTATCCCCTGCAATGGATGCTACAATTAGAATTTTTAAACGTGTTTCTGGACTACCTGAGGGTGATGATAGCACCTATGGAGCCGCTGGAATTGCATTCTGTTCAATTCGGTTTTTGGTGGCATCCACACAGGCCATTAATTTGATTGGAAAGCAAGGCTCATCAATCAAGTCAATACAGGAAAGCACCGGTGCCTCTGTGAGGATACTGTCAGAAGGTATGCTTTTGATTTTGTCTTATGCATTATTTTTAATATTAGAGTTTAAATGCACACCTATGTTGCTGCTGTTCACAAGTTCAGGTCCATTGCGAATTTAGCGGATCTCAATGCTTGCCAATCTCATGTGCCCAGTGTATTCTTTCCTTTTGGACAGTCTTCAGACTTGTTTTACTATTGCTTGATTTGGCTGTAGCCTAGGAGTGTATGATGCATCCAAGGGAAAAGAAATTTGGATGGGTGCCTGATATTATCATTTAGACTAAGCTATTAACTGATAAGCTTTTTCCACCGAAATAATAGGTCTGTAAATCAGAGTAAATGAGATAGATTTTGCATCTTAAGCTAGACACAAAATTGAGATTCCTTTAAGAGATTTAAACATGCCATATTATCTTGCCATTCAAATCTCCGATGCCTCGAAGAGTTCTATCATCTTCTGAAGGTTACTTCATTAAAGCAGGCGAATCACTTCTAAGAAAAATGTGTAGATCTCTCCCTTTGAGGATGAGGATCAAGGGAAATATTAGTATGATTATTTTTGGCATTAAAGTGTACCAGAGCAGAGCTAAACAGATCTAAGCTTAGGATGTGAATTTTGCTATCTGGATCTGATTATGAAAATAAAGAACTAGGATACTCAAGATTGAAACTTGAAAGTAATTTATTAGTGTGTCACTAACTAGGTTGAAGAATAACCAACATCAAGCTAATAGTTTCAGGGAATCATTCCTGGTCCTAGAAATCTAATCATTCTCCTTGGGAACAGACAACCAGTAGATGTTGCAATCTTGAAGCTCATCTATTCTATTATGCATATTTTCCTAGTGCTCTTCATATTTGGTTCCTATAAATAATGAACTTCAGCTGTTCCAAGATAGGCTTAGCTAAGCTAGGCTGAGGCTTCCTACATGCTTTTGCCTTTAATATTTCCTGCTATTTAATTTTCCTATGCCTTAAGTTCCAAATATGCTTGCAAGGTAAAAAAAAAAAAAAAACAAAGTGAGCTGTGGAAAATTTTGAGTTGTGCTCATGTCAAGAATGCTATAAGATTCATAATCTGGTGTATATTTATGACGGTGGAAAGCTGCTAGCATTTTCCTCAAGAGGCAGTTCAAGGTTGGTTACACTGCATGGACAAACATCATCTATCTCCATATGCATGTGTGTTTGTTGAAAGGGCTTTGTTTGTAGCCACTCCATCAAAGGTAAAAAAACTTAAAAAGCAACTTGGAAGAATGAAAAATAGCATGTATAAATGCATTAAAGATCCTAATTTTATGCTCTTTAGGAACATAGATTTCTTGTATTTGTGCTCACTCTCTTAGAAATGATGTACTACTATCCCTGTTTGACCCATTTGAAGCTATCAAGAGATTTTGTTTCTTTGTATGCCCCTAGATTAATCTTGTCCTTTCTTTATGCTTGTCTCATTAACTGCCTTTTGGCTCCACATTATCCATTCCTTAGCCTTAAAAATAAAATAAAAATTTTCTACTGTCAGATGAATCTCCATTTTATGTTGCTGCCGATGAGAGGATTGTTGATTTGCAAGGAGAGGCCTTAAAGGTTCTTAAAGCCCTAGAAGCAATAGTGGGTCATTTGAGGAAGTTTTTGATTGATCACAGTGTTCTTCCTCTTTTTGAAAAGAATGTAAGTATGATTTCTACCAATGATTAGTAATGTTACTTGCTACAGTTCACTAAGTTTTGCTTGCATTATTTGCAGTTTAATGCATTAATCTCACAAGAACGTCAAGGTGAGCCCTTGGCTGACAAGTTATTGTTTGCCAATAGTTCTCAGGGTGGGATTGATACCGATTATCCTCTCCCAGCAAAGAGAGAGGCATTGTTCCTTGAACGTGAAACTCAGTTAGAGTCGCAGATTCCTCCTTCTAGAATTTCAATCTATGGTCGAGATCATACACTTTCATCAGTTCGTTCTTCATTACTCAGTCGTCCTAGTGGTCCCATTGTGACTCAGGTTAGTAGTTGTACTTGTTTTAACACTTCTCTTTGCATTTTTCTTCAGGCTTTTGCATCTATCAATACCATGTTTGCATATTGAGGCTCTTTGTTTTTAGTGTCGTTCTTTATAATTATGCTGGCAGAAATGAGGAGTAAAAAGAGGACAAAGCTTTTCATTATACTTGTTTGATTATAATTTCGTTTTTTATCTGTGGAAAAGTTGATTGTTCCATATGCATAAGCTTTTCTATTTGATTTGTTCAAAATTTGTTTACTTGAAAAAAGAAATAGGTGTGCCCTGCTGCACATGTAGATACCATTTTGTTAAACACGACTGTGCTGCCTTCTTAAATCTTGCCTTGGTGTACTTTGTTTCTTTTTGTTAGACCTAGTATAACAATTCTTTTGGTGCTTCATCTAAACAGATAACACAATCAATGCAAGTACCAATTTCTTATGCTGAGGAAATTATTGGGATTCGAGGAAATAACATTGCATATATTCGTCACACTAGTGGAGCTGCAATAACTGTTCAAGAAACGAGAGGTTTGCCGGATGAAATTACTGTGGAGATAAAAGGTACCGCATCACAGGTTCAGACAGCGCAACAACTGATTCAGGTGGGACATTTCTCCTCTTATATTTCTTGAGTTCTCAGGATAACACAAACCACTGCTATAATTATGCTCTGGATGGTGACTTTCAAAGATATATTTTTCTGTGAGAAAATTTTCTGTTTTTAAAGCTGATTGCTTGTTAAAAGTACACTGTTAAGTGAAAAGCTTCTTGTTGCAAGAATTTAATGTGGGAAACATTTGGGGTTCAAGGTACATTTAGACTCTTAACTTTACACCACGTCCTCCTTAGCATCTTGATCTTTAGTTTTCTTCTATTTGTGTCTCTGTGCTTGAATTTTGTTCACCGCCAAAAGATTTTTCTGCCTTTTTTCAAGTACTTAGCAGCTGAATTTGTACTTTATTTTGTGCTTCATTTAAGTAAAAATGTTAATTTTAGATTAGGTTTAATCCTGAAGAAAAACAAGTTATGTTACCTGCATAATTTGTCTTTATGATTAAGTTAGAAAGGCAAATTCAGAAAATTAATAATTTCTGTTCATCTTCATCCTCTTTCACTTGAGAAAGCCCAACTTTTGTGGGCAACTTCTTTTCTTCCCTCAATGTCAATTTAGCAGCCAAATGAACTGTCATCTTTCTTGTAATTGTTTTTCTGTCCAACTCATTTCTTTCTGTCACCTTTATTTCTAAGGAACTCTAGTGTAAGGTTGATCTTTCTTTCATCAATGGTGTGTTTGCTTCCATAACATTGAACATTTAGGGACAAAGTTTAGACAAATTTGATTGAATTTAATGGAAATCAGTCAAAGCCAATAGAGATATCTACATTGCAAGTTAATTTACAGTTCTTCACAGGATAGCAATAGATAAGTACAAGGATGTAATGGAAAAAATGGATTGTAGAACTCTCTGTTAAAATATGCAGATATCTTGTGGATCTCCTCAAAGGTTCGTGATATTATGCCCTTTTTTGTTTTTACGTGAATGAGTCTAGCTTTTAGTATGCTTTTACTTCCCTTTGCAGGAATTCTTAAACGATCACAAAGAACCAGTCGGGAGCAGCTATGGCAAATATGAAAGCAGTTTGAGATCTGTATACTCCCCGTTGGATAACACACCATATATTCCATCGTCATTGTCTGGCGAGCCCTATGGCTACTATGGTTCTCCCAGAGTAGGAAGCTACACTGGCTATAGACTTTAACATAAACCGTGTAAGTGTTTGTGGTTTTTACTGAATTCCAATCATTCAGATTCAAGCAAAAAGCCAAATTTTTTATAAAAAAAAAAACAGATGATACCTTGTGGAATGTCATATTTGTAAAGTTATCAAAATTGCATGTTGCTTTGTTTGTCTGCTAGGATGACACGAATCTTTTGAGGTAGCCCATCTTGGAAAGTAACATAAGCAAAATGTGATCAATCTGTGGCGCTGTACCTCTGTTTTGCTGCCCCGGTATTCATATGGAAGCTTCTCAACAATGCAGTATTTTCCGGAATCAAATATTCGTATCCCTGAAGGCAGGTGTGTGTGGTTCGCTCTTTATTGGGAAGCCACCAGGGATGTTGGTGTGTAGGGGGAATTGGGATATTAATTATCACATTTATGCGAGTCTAAATCGAGATAATTCGTCGTTTCTTCAGACATACTGCCTGATAGTACAGTGCCGATATCATGTATAAATTCGAACTTCTAAGCACCGTTTACGGATGTGACACGTAGCTCCAAACTCAATGGAGGAAACCACCGGTTGTCAGGCCCCGGCAAGTAATGCAGGTGTTTCTTGGCGGGAGATAAATTGCTGTCGCTCACTTGTGGCTAATAATTAACTATGTATATTTGGTGGCCAATACGGAACAAAATTTAACAGCTTAAAATTTATTTAATTAAAAAAAAAACAAGAAACCCATGGGCTTCTATTTATAGTCTAAACTGAGATATAATTTAATATTTGTAGTGGTGGTTTAATTAATAATTTAATATGTTTTTTATATTAATTTGAATTTAATTTTTTATTATTTAATAAATAAAAAATTATAATAAAAATACGACTCTTAATTTTAAATTTATTATCATTAAAATTAATTTTTCAAAAAATATATATATTTAGATTTAAAAATATTTTAATAATATAAATCCTGCTAACCTCAATCACAAAAAAATCAGATTTAAAATAATAATAATAATAATAATAATAATCCACCTAAATCTAAAATTATATAAATGACGGATTCTCTAGGCCTCGGTTCGTCACCGTAATTATTAACATAACTGCAGCGTAGGAATAAAAAAAGGGAAAAAAAATGGGGGAAAAGAGAGAAAAGCAGAAACCGAGTAATAGTGTCAGAAAGTTGGGAAGCCGGAACTAAATTTATCGTGGAAGCCGGGAAGTCTACAATAGGAACCACTCACGACCCATCCACAGGGAGGACCGCATAGCCATAGCCCCAACCAAGCACAGCGCGCCATTGAACTGAAGTACTGAGAAGATTGGAAGAGGAAGAATGCCGACGTTGAACCTTTACACAAATGTTCCAGTAGACGCGGTTACCTCCTCCGATATTCTCAAAGACACCACCAAATTGGTTTCTAAAATCATTGGCAAGCCTGAATCCGTTGAGTTCCCGTCTTCTTTTCATTACTGTCCCTCTCTCTCTCTCTCTCTCTCTCTCTCTCTTTTCTTTTTTTTTTTGTTTCCTCTTCTTAGCGTTACAACGGAAGGATGAGCTGTTGCTTATCTGCTGTTCGACGAAATTACTAAGTCAACCTCAGACGCCAAACACCCTTCTGCCTTTCATTTATGTCTATGACTTGTTTTCTCCTTGCTTTTTCAGTACGTGATGGTATTGCTTAACGGAGGGGTGCCGATTGCATTTGCGGGCATCGAAGCGCCGGCTGCATACGGAGAATTGATATCCATTGGAGGCCTCGGACCGGGTGTTAATGGGAAATTGAGTTCAGCTATAGCAGATGTCCTTCAAACCAAGCTTTCCATTGATAGCTCCAGGTTTTACATCAAATTTTATGATGTGCAGGTGATCCAAATTAGCGCTGCTTTGCCTTGTTATGATTTTTGTTTTGTCTTTCACTTGTCTCTTGTCTTGTCTTGGATGGAAATCACTTGTGTAATGATTTTTGCATTTAGGTTGAACTTAGTTCACTTGATTAGGCTAATCAAGGATGTGCGCAGTTGGGGAGACTGGTTCTCGCGTATTATTTTAGTATGATAAAAAATGGAGGGATTCTACTGAATCTTGGAGCACTTTTGATGTTCTTCTTCTTTCTTTATTTCGGATAGATGAACATTCAATTTTAAGTTTGGTATATTCATGATTCCAATTGCCAGTTCTTTTGTTCATCATCAAAGAGCTCTGCTGCTCCATACTGATCTTTTTCTTTGGTTTCCCAGCGCTCATTCTTTGGCTTTAACGGGTCGACTTTCTGACAGCTTGCTTCCCAAGACATCTCCAGAACATGTGGAAAGGGCTAATCATGGGTTAGTGCTGGTTGGTTGTAACTTTCGCCTAAAGTTGCCATTTTTCTACCTGGCTTCTTGTTCCTAATGTTTAACTGCATCTAGAGGTACTTTTTCCTTGTATTCATCGCATTTTGATGCTTGGAATTGCAAAAGTGCAGAATGTTGATTTGCAAGTTGGGCGGATACTGAACTTGAGATTGATGGGACAAGTAATGTTGGGGTCCAGCATTACTTGTCTGCAATACTAACACACACTCAAAAAAATAAAAAAATAAAAAAGAGAGGAAAAGATACAAGTAAAAGAAAGTTGAGGATGAAAAAGGCTTGAGATTGGTGGGGGTAGAATGTTGATTTCAACTTCTGAATTCTTTTTTTCCGTTTTCGTTTCTCCTTGTGGGTAGCAGAGCAATAGCAATAACATGTGCTTTCATCGACAAAAAGATGCTCATTAGAGCTACCAGCCACGTAATAATAAAACAGTTGGATTCTTAATTTTAGTAATCAGGGGTTCAATTCAAATATTGGTATTGACGGACAGCCAAAAAAAAGAAGAAGAAAAAAAAAAAGCTCATTAGAATTCATGCAAATTGGTATATCTGTTTCCTCTCTGCAACCCGTGAATTGATTCGACTGTAATCCTTGTTTTTACAAGTTCTATTGTTGCTTCCCTCGAAATTTCCTTTCCTTGTTTCGGAAGAAAATTTATAGCATATTAGATTTACGTTAATTTTTTTATTAATCTAGTCTCACATGCCGCAAATATTCTTATTCCGATGGTCACCTCAAGCACTAATTACTCCGAGCCTACCACGACTATCAATAAAAATCTAATCTTCAATAATCCAAATATTGCTCGGATGCTTCTTTGGCTTACATCCACGTCCCTATGTGAAGATCCCAAAGGTTGCACAAAATTGAAGATGACGACGATCACCACCTACATGGAATTCAATAGGACAGCCCAATTAAAGTTAAACATGATGATAAAAATAAGTAGGAATCCTACTTATTCTGTTCCTTCCCTTTTAATGTTCACAAAAATGCCTCTGCTTTAATTCCTAAAAAATTGTCGGCTCTTCTCCGTGTGTGCGTGTGTGTACATAAATTTAAAAGTTGTTAGCTCTTGACAGTCTACAAAAAGAAAGAAAAGCAAAAAAAAGTTGCCCGCATTTATTCTTGGCAAAAATTATAAAAACTTCAAAACATTTGATGACCCAAAAAAAAAAAAGAAAGAAAAAAGACTAGAGTGCATCTAATAATAAATATCTCTTTAGACATTTTTCTCTTTTTTCTCAAATTAATTTATTTTTTGGGTTTGTTGAGACATTTTTCAAAATTACTTTACTTTTTTTTTTATTTTTTTGGGCTGCTTAGTGGAAATATTTTTCAAATTAGTATCAAATTATTGGTGCCTTCATTTGTTTAATACTGAACTATGTGAAGCTCTTGGGACCGTTGTAATATTGTGATGGCAAAATTGCCCTTAAGCATGGTTAACCGTTGGCTATAAAAAGGGTTGAGCCCCTGTTGCTTGAGAGACTACGTCTCATTCCTTCGCGCTCTCTCTCTCTGTCTCGCTCTCATCCTCCCCACCACCGCTTGGCTGAAAACCAGCGTCGTCGCAACCACCGCCTCCCACCTTATGTCCATCAAACTCCGGCGGCCAGCAAACCCTCCCCTCCTCCTGCTCCTCCACAAGCCCTACAAGAAACCCAAATTCCAGAAAACCAATTCTTGGCCACAAGAATGGAATTCTCGGGAGAGGGAAAGAACGTGCTTGGGCAAGGGAAAAAAACTATTCTTTCCTCAAATCTCGATCGGTCTTGCAAAGAAAATCTTGAGTTTGTGTCGATGATTGCCCAACAACAGAGAAAAGGAAAGAAAGCAACGGTTCTTCTTCGTTCCTTAACTCGACCCCCTCCCGCCTGGGTGGTTTTTCCGTGGTTCTTGCGTTTATGTGTGCGTATATCTTTACTGAAGCCATGGCGGCGGGTCGTTACTTCTATATGTCTTGTATTCTTTTCCCATTGTTTTTCTCAGTTTCTTGATATTTGTTCTTTTAATTTCTTCTGAAAAAACAGTAATTGGTTGGCACTCGAGGTTTCAACGGCAGAATCTAACCCTCCATTTATTTTTGAAGGTTAGAATCCTTGTCATATTTAATCAAATTTTTATACAATTTTTGCCTGTAATTTGAACTGGTCATTTATGTTGAATTTTTCTTTTTCTTTTCTTTTTTTTTTTTTTTCCTTGGAGGAGGGTTACTCTAAAAGAATGATGCTCAAGCAAATGAGAACCTAGCTTTGGATACTTGTAGTATTATGATTTTTCTTTCACACCTTTGTCCTGCAAATTGAACGTCGGTAGAAAAGCTGTGTGCTACATGTGGCCTTGCAATTATGAGAAGGAAGAGTATTATCTTGATGGTGCATGTGCCAGAGGAAAAGAAAAATATTGCCATTGCAAATTGATTATGGTACCTCGTGGGTGGTTTCGAGGAGATGGACAATTAGTTCATCTTGTAATGTTTTTGTATTTGCCTTGCAATGGCACAACTCACTACTAAGATCGAGCATCTATAATCAGTTCTAAACAGAAAGGTGAATTTCTCGCGCATGAATCCTTATATCATTGAAGGCTATGATTGTCCTGTCAAAGAAGAGAGTCATCTTAATTAAGACGGCTGAACACTACCTTTTGAAAATCTAATTGTTTAACTTTGTGGAACATCGAGCTTGTCCCTTGTAAAAATTCAAATTGTTGATATATCCATGGCTGCATCTGAGGTTTAAAGTCTTGATCTTTGTGTGGAAAGGTTAAGTCACACGCAAAATGGCTTTCAAAGTCACTCCACGAATCTTTTGGTTTTCTAAACTCAAGGTCTTCCATTTTCAGAATAGTGGCCGGTGAAATCATATTGGACTTTATTTTCTTTCTTCTTTCCCCATTAATTTTTAGCATTCCTTGCCTGTTGTTTGAACTAGTGACTGAATCTGAGGATTTCTTTTTCCTTTTTGAATAGGCAATGATTGAATATTGAAGATGATGGTAGCATTTCCCCCACTTTTGCTTGTGGCCAAAGTGGTCTAAAGTTTATTTCTCTGTTGCTTTTTTCCCCCACTTTTTGGGACAAACTTAGGCTGTTGAGGTTATTTAATTTACATTTGGTAGCAGTGGCTCAATTTTCTGTTTTATTTGGAGTTTGTCTTGTATCAGGTGCCAAACAGAAGACAATGGTCTAGACAGCCCCCAGTTTACAAGGATTTTGGCACCACGAAAGCTATTTAAAACTTCTTTGCATCAATAATGCAGGCCTGCACACGAGGTATTAATCAGATTGGATTATTTCATTAGCTTTTCTTATAATAATCTTGATCTCTAAGACTGACCAAAGTTGATATCTTTGCTGACACACATTGCTCTCTTCACTGTGAACAAAGACAACAATCAAGAGCCATCATCTTGTTCTGCACCTTCTACATTAGGGAACACAAGCTATTCTAGTGCAGTACACATTGTCCAGAACCTTGAAGCAATCTGCTTTTATCAGGTTCTCACTTTCCTTCTCTATCTTTCACTTTCAAGTTTCAATAGTTATCTTTAAAGGCAAACCAAGGAAAGCTAATGATTTGTTGCTGCGGGCCACTGGGAGTCATCAAAGCGTAATTTGCCTGAAGCTTCCATATCTGTACTGCCTCATGCTTGGCCAAAGAAAAGGAAAAAAGAAAAAAGGAGGTAACTCAGATTGGTAAAGTGTTTTGATTGGATGAGTTTGAACTATTATTAGTCTTCTTTTGTGTTCTTGACATATCTGTTCATTTCCTTTCCAAAAATCAATGCGGTATTATAAAATATTAATATTTTAGCTTGCGTTTAATTTTCACCATAAGAACGGAAGTTATGAATTTATGATGTTTAATTGAGGTTGTTTGTGCTGTTGAGCAACCATTGCTTCGTTAGGACCTAATTGGGAACAAAAGAGAGATTGAGGACCAAGATAGAGAAATAGGAAAAATGATTGTGGTGTAATTGTGCAAATAATAATATTTCATCTCTTTAATTTTTTTTTCTTTTTTTTTTTTAGGGTTTGTTGAGACATTTTTCAAATTAGTACCGAATTATTCATGCCTTCGTTTGTTTAATACTACATTTATTTTTAATAACCGTTGGAATACTTGTGATGACGACATTGCCCTTATGACAGCAGGCCGTTGCGTATAAAATGCCTTTTGGCGCAGTCGCTTGGAGACAAACAAACATCTCATGTCCTTTCTCTGCGCTCTTTCTTGGCTGCCTCATTCCCCTCTGCGTCTTCGTGATCCATCCTTCTCCCCACCTCCGCTCCGCTACCCTGGACGCCAGCGCCGCCACAACCACCGCCATCACCACTGCAACCACGGCCTCCGCCACCACCTCCTCTCCTTAAAACTCCTGCTGGCCAGAAAGCCCTGCCCTCCTCCTCCACCGGCCCTACAAGAAAACCAATTCTTGGCCTCGGTATCTCGAGAAAATAACCGAGACACGCAAGAATAGAATTCCGGACAGAGAGAGAGAGAGAGAGGAAAGAAAACAACGGTTCTTGGTTCTTTAACTCGACCCCTCTCGCCTGGGTGGTTTTCCGGTGATGTCGGTGCGTTCGATTGGGCATATTTTTATCTCCTTGAGCCATTGCCCTCTGTTTCTTGATATTCTTCTGAAAGAAACTTGGGGTTTCACGGCAGAACCTAATCTTCCATCCTTTTTTTATTCTTTTTTTGAAGGCTAGAACACTAAACCTATTTAATCAATGTTTCAGCAATTATTGTCTGTAATCTGCTTACTTACGTTGAAAATTTCCATTCTTTTTTTTTTGTCTTTTTCCTAGGAGGAGAATTGAAGATGATGACAGCGAGAAGCATTTATCGCTGGTAAAAAAGATGCGTTCTTTTACACATCCAAGAAGGGCTAATGTTATATGATTTTAAGTTTCTTTTCTCCTTTTTCTTTCTTTCTTTTTTTTTTTGGATATCCCTTCTTTTCCCGGCTATTTAATTTACACGTCGAGGAAATCTTGGACTGAAGTTTTTTTTTTTTTCATTACTTCTTGTTTCTATTGTTTTAGGTTGTCGGACAAACACAATTGATTATAGATCAGATCGCAAGAAAACCAAGTCCAAGAAGATACAAGAGAATGAAGAAGAAACCCCGAGAACAGAATGCCAACAAGAGGGAGAGTTCTTTTTTTGGGTCAAAGAAAGCAATTTGGATCAAAGGCTTTAAAGAATCTCGGATGGAATGCAGTAATTTATGATGCTGAGAAATGGGAAACAAAGCGGCAGCTTTTAGGTGTTGGTTCTTTTACTCGACCCTTCTTCCCTAGGTGGTCATCTTAGTTAATTTCCTTTGTGCTTTATCTTCTCTCTAACTCTTGATATGTTTTCTGCTTCCTTCTCAATGAACCCAAAATTGGTTGCATTGGAGGTTTAAAGGCAGAATCTAACCCCTCGTAGTCATGGTCTTTGTGTGGAAAGTTTAGTCGCTAAAGTCACGTTCAAAATGGCTTTCAGACTCACACCATGAAGTTTTGGTCTTCCTCTTTCAGAGTACTGGCTGGCAATAATCTCATTAAACTTTTATCTTCCTCTTGTTTTTTCATCAATTTTTTTAGCATTCCTTGTCTGTTGTTTGACCAAAGTTTATTTCTCATTTGTTCCTTTTTTTTTTTTTTTTAAAGGGACAAAATTAGGGTGTTGAGTTTATTTAACTTACAAGTTGAGATTTGGCAGTAGTGGCTCATTTTTCTGCAACCTTTGAAGTTTGTGTTGTATCGGATGTCAAACAACAAGATGACGACAAGGAGGAGTTTATTTAATCCTCCATTTATTTTTTAAGGTTAAAATACTTAAAAACCTATTTATCAATGTTTCGGCAACTCTTGTCTGTAATTTACACTGGTCACTTATGTTGAACTTTTCTTTTTCTCTTTTCTTGGAGGAGGATTGAAGATGATGACAGCGAGAAGTTTTGATCTTTAGTAAGGTACAAAGATGCGTCGTTTTCCACATCCAAAAGGACTAATGTTTGCTAATTTTAAGTTTCTTTTTTCTTTTCTATTTGTTATTATTATTATTATTATTACTATTTTTTGTTTTTTTTCCATTACTTGTTGTTTCTTTGTTTCAGGTGTGGGCAAACACCATTGATTGTAAACCGATTATAGGAATACCAAGTCCAGGAAGATATAACATTCCGAGAAGAAAATGAAGGAGAAGCCTCAGAACCCAATTCCATCAATAGGGAAAGTTGTTGTTTTTTTCAAAGAAAGTAATTCGGATCAAAGGCTCCAAAGAATCCCAGATGGAATGCAGTGATTTATGATGGTCCAATATCCCAGAAATGGGAAAAAGCTGCAACCTTTTCCTGTTGTTCTTTTACTCGACCCTTCTCTCTTGGGTGGTCATCTCAGTCAATTTCCTTTGTGCTTTATCTTTTTCTCTGACTCTTGAAGTTTTCTCTGCTTCCTTCTGCATGAACCCTAAATTGTTGGCATTTGAGGTTTAAACTTTGGTTGTTGATGTTATTTAATTTACATTTGGGAGCAGTAGATCAATTTTCTGCCCCCCCTTTTTTTTTTCCAGAGCTTGTGTTGTGCCAGATGCCAAACAAAAGACAAAAGACAATGGTGGCCTGTAAAGCCCCAGTTTACAATGACTATGGCACCATGAAAGCTAACCAAACATGTGTTTCATCCAAAATGCGGGCCTACACAAGAGGTATTGATCAGATTGAATTATGTCATTAGTTTTCTTATAATAATCTTCATCTCTAAGACTGACCAAAGTTGTTGGCCTTGCTGTCACACATTACTCTCTTCACTGTGAACAAAAAGTAGCAATCCAGCGCCATCATCTTCTTCTGCCCCTCTTACTTCAGGAACACAAGCAACTCTAGTGCAGTGCAGTACACATTTTCCAGAACCTCGAAATACTCTGCTTTTATCAGGTGCTCACTTCCCTCTTTTGTCTGAGTTAAAATTTACGCTTAGCAATAGTTATCATCATCATATGTGCATTTTCTGCACATGGGGTTTGAAGCAAACCGCTAAAAAGCTAATGATTTGTTTAAAATATTGCAGCTTGTCGCTAATTTTCACTACAAGAACGAAATTTATGATGGTTTAATTTATTTTGTTGGTTTTGACCCGCCAACTCCGAGGCGCTGACTGTGCTTGTTAGAAATTATTAGAGTCTTTTGACTTTTAGGGCGTAATTGAGAACGAAGGAGACAATCGGGACCAAAATAGAAGAACAGAAAAGGTTTCAGCAATATTTTTAGTTTTACATTTTACCGCTGCCCTAAAAATTAATATTGAGAAATAGAGAAACTGATTTCGAATTTTGATATTTCAAAATCAATTTTGTTTCTCCAACGTCTTCCCCCGAAAGCCTTAGAATCATATTTATTTCTGTATTCAGAAGTGGAACGGCGGCGTTCCGGAGGTGGAAGGAAGAATGAGTGCGGAAACGAAGTTCAGCGTGCTGGTGAGCATGTTCGAGTGGATACAGAAGAGCAAACAAACGGCCAAGAAGAGGGCCAAGTTCCGCAAGTTTCTCGACAACTTCTGCAAGCCCGACGACTACTTCGGCTCCATCCGGCTGGTCCTTCCGGGCCTCGATCGCGAGAGGGGATCCTATGGCCTCAAGGAGTCGGTGCTCGCCACTTGCCTCGTCGACGCCCTCGGCATGTCCAGGGAGTCCCCCGACGCCCTTCGCCTATTCAATTGGCGCAAAGGCGGCCCCAAGACAGGCGCCAACGCCGGCAATTTTGCTCTCGTTGCCTCCGAGGTGGGCTTTTTTTGGGGGGGGGGGTTTCATGTTCCTTTTGCTTTGTTACTATTGTTTAAAATTTTCTCAATCTTTGGTAAAATTGGAAGTGTTTATACCTACTACCAGCAGTAAACTTTTGTAATACTTTTTATGGCGGCCTGTGAAACAGGTCCTCCAGCGTAGGCAAGGAATGGCTTCAGGTGGACTGTCAATCAAGGAACTAAATGAATTGTTGGATCGATTGGCTTCAGCTGAAAACAGGTATGCCAGTTGATGGCTTCATCGTGATTGTTGGTTTACGCAATTCTTATTTTTCTGTTCATTTATATTAAAATGCTTCCTGCTAAGTAAACATGGAATAGTTTGAACTGTTGAAATTTATATGTTTGCTTCCCTTGTCTTTGAGGTTAAAGTAGAATGACTTTGTGCCTCGTTTTGAGTTTCCAAACATAATGCATTGGTTGCATTTGGTTTTCAGTTGATTGCTATGGATGTTGCTTTGCTGACTTGCAGTCATCTTTTTATTTTCCCTTTATCTTCGACAATTACAAGAACAGGGCAGAGAAGGTTTCAATTCTTTCTACTCTGATTAACAAGACAAATGCACAGGAAATGAAGTGGATTATCATGATAATTCTTAAAGGTGTTGACTTCTATAAAAGCAAGCCTATTGGTCACTTGTTCATTCACCTGTTCCCTCCCTTAAAAACCCTACCTTGTCGGAATCTAAATATCAACTGCATTTATTGAATCTTTTGCAGATCTGAAGTTGGGTGTCAGTGAAAAAACCATATTTCATGAGTTTCATCCAGATGCAGAGGATTTGTTCAATGTAACATGTGATTTAAAATTGGTATGTGAGAAGTTGTGGGATCGAAGTCAAAGGCATAAACGCCAGGTGTGCTACACAAATTAATGCAATTTTTCTAATTTGTTGAAACCCTAATATTCATTCAATGAGAATCTGAAATGCTTAGTGATGCTTTCTTTTCATTTTATTACATGCATATGTGCAACTCATCCGTGTTTTGTTGAGTTGTAAGTTCTGTATTTGTGTTTTTAAGATCTATTTTGGTTGGTGTTTGAAGGTACCATGTATGATATAATTAATTTGATTTTGAACTAAGCATTCAAACAAATTTCAACAGTTTAATGGGCGATGTAAAGGATTTCATGGTATCAAGAAGTTAAGTTCTTTGAACTAGACTGATAGTAATCATTTGTAAGCTTATGTTGTGGGATGTGGGCAGGTATTTATTAGTGCCTAAACTTTAGCTTGGCTGTTGGTTATTGTCAATTTAGTAACTTTCAACTCTTTGCTGCTCTTGCTACAAGAAGCCTTGCATGTTAGTGAAAGGTTATTAATTTTTTTGATATTTTTTCATTACCTTTCAGGATATTGAAGTTGGAAAGGCTGTTCGCCCACAACTAGCTATGAGAGTTAGTGATGCACAAGCCGCATGGAAAAAGGTTCTATTCTATCATTATTTTTTTTATCTGTTCTGATTTCTTATGCTCAGTTAAATATCTAAATGCCAAACATTTCAATAATGCCCTAAATTTTAATAGCCAGAAAAAAGAAATTTCAAGTGCAGATGTAGAGAGAGAGAGAGACATGTATGCATGTGTGTATGTCTGTGTGTCTATACATATATGTACACATCTGTGCATGCATAAATGTATATTCATACATGAACATGAATTGTCTGCAATCTTCACATTCTTTGAATAAGCTTTGCTCTGCATCTCCATGTCTCTCTCCTCATCTGCTCACCCAAAAAAAAAATCATGTAGCTTCATGGGAAGGAAGTGGTTGTAGAATGTAAATTTGATGGTGATCGCATCCAAATACATAAGAATGGTACAGAGGTGCACTACTTCTCAAGGTGAGTGATCCAAATGTCCTTATTGTGGTCGGTCATTTAAATTTCAGTAGTTTATCTTGGTCTCTGTTCCTTTTATTTCAAAATCTGAACAAGTACTCTGGAATAAGATAAGGCATAAGCTTTTTAATTATATTTGAAATTGCATAGGGCTATGATTGTGGTTGAAGTAGAAGTTATTTTAAGTTGCTCACTTGGAAATTGTTTTGAATGTGGTTACTTCGACACAAAATTCTGTTTTGATTTGTCACTTATGCAGGACTTTTCTTGATCACTCTGAATATGGAGATGGAATGTCAGATGTTATTGTGCAAAATGTTTTGGCTGATAGGTGTGACTCCATTTCTATCTGTCATGCTGTTACTCTTTAGCTTTTTGTTCTTTGGCTGGCTTTTCATTTCTTAGATTGTCTCCCCAGTTTCATACTGTATTAGATTGTACAGACTGAAATCATTTCAGATCTAGGTGACATATCTTCATTCCCATGGGATTTGCAAGGTGGGACATAAACCTGAAATAGATACTTAGAACATTTTCCAGATAAATTGTGGCAGTGTATTCTGATTTATGACCTAATGGTTAAGACATTTTCATTCATAACATGCTTTTAAAATTTTAGAAGTGTCTTGCAAGTCTTGACAACATATCTTCTTTTCCTTATAATGTTGTATAGGTGTATACTTGATGGTGAAATGTTGGTCTGGGATGCCTCTATGAATCGGTTTGCTGAGTTTGGTTCAAATCAAGAAATAGGTTGTTAAACACTCTGATTCATATCTATCCTTTCTTTCTTTTTCTTTTTTATTTTCCATTTTTTGTGGCAATAGGTACTTATAGCTCCATACTATCCTTTTACAGCAAAGGCAGCAAAGGAAGTGTTTGACTGTGATAGACAGGTTGTATTTCATTTTTGTTTCAGATTTTTTATTTTTTCAGGGTTTTCTCTTTCCACTGTAACAGGGATCACCAGTCTAAAACTGTCTAAAACTAAAATACATGTTCTTCTTATGCAGTTATGTTGTATCCTTCCTACATCAGGGCCCCTCAACTTAATGTCTAGTTGGGATCCAGCTTTTCAAGTGCTTGACACAGTGGCTTGATACATCCTCCCTTATAAGCCTTGGTATGGTTAGCTTTTACCTTGACATGACTGCTAGATGTTGCTTTTGATATCCTTTATGTCAGAGATACCAGTGTCATTCACCAAAGTTTGAAGGAAAGGCATGAGCTTCTCCGAAAAGTTGTGAAGCCTTTGAAGGGTCGTTTGGAGATATTAGTACCTAATGGAGGTCTTAATGCCCATCGTCTTCCTGGTAAAGATTATATATGTCCTATTGCACACACTTAAGATCTTTTAATGGAAAAATCATTTCAGATGATTTATGATGCTTTCTGTTAATGATTTTAATTGATTATTTTCCTTGATACTAGCATGATTGTGATGACTTCGTAATTGTTCACAGACTTCTATTCTAGTAGAATGGCCGATGAAATTTCCAGGGAAAGAAAAATGTCAACCTCTAGGCTTGGAGATTAATGCTGTGGCTGAAATTTAATTTTTACAATGAGTGGCCAATTGCAAGATGTGACAATAATGACACAGTAACCTACATCTGTTTTTTTTCACTTTAACAATAGTTACTATTGACTGCTAGAACAGCTAATTTAGAATACACTTTAGCTAATGGGATCAAAACCTGAAACCAAAGTGAATCATAAAAATGAAGTCCAAACAATGATGTAAAGCCCAAAACCTTCTTGTTAGTAAGCAGCTAGAAAAATTAAGGCCACCATATAAAGCATGGTTCAGTGTTATCCCAGCAGATCAAGGCCTGGATCTTATATTTGTTTTTCCCATTTTCATTCCTACTTCATGCTTAATTTGGTTCTATTGCCAATGTATATACTAGTTATCACATTGCTTACGTATTTCCCTCAAGCCCTTAGGTATCAGCATGCCAAACTTCTTTACAACACTGTTGTGGGTTGTGTGTAATGTTAAAATTGGCAGCTGTGCAAATGATGCAGGAGAACCTTGTTGGTCCCTTATTCCTCACAATGTTGACGATGTTGAGAGATTTTTCAAGGAAACCATTGAGAACAGGTTGGTTATCTTTATTTAATGCCATTGGCTGAATGAGTCATAATTAACCTTCAGTTGTCATGGGGCTTTCTTGTGTCTTGCTTTTTATCTTACTCTCACTCCCCCCTCCCCAATCATCTTATGACTCTTTGTGCACACTGATTTAAAATATTTGGTATTAACCTTCAGTTGTCGTGGGGTTTTCTTGTGTCATGCTTTTTATCTTGCTCTCTTTTCCCTCCCTTGTCATCTTATTAACTCTTTGTGCTCACTGATTTACAATATTTGGTCTGTTTTGAGGAAAAGTGACTAATCTTCAGTTCTCAAGGATTTTTCTTGTGTCTTGTATTTTTTATCTTGCTCTCTCCTTTTTATTTCTCCCCTTAAATGTCGTCTTATTTACTCTATGCATACACTAATTGACAATTAGGAAAGCGACTGAGTATCATGCACAAAGAATTTAATAATTAATACTAGCGAAAACCGGCAGCTATACTTGTGCACTGCATTTGATACATTGTCCATGGAGATTGAGTAATGCACATTGGTTGAAATTAGAGGCATTGCTTACAAAGGGCATTGAATAAGTGTGGGGGGAACAGAGTTGGGTGTGCATGTAGGGAGACAGTGGGGAAAGGCACATGAAAAGGTATGCACATATGTGGAGTGCATGTGTTGAGGCTACCCCTATTTGATGTATGTTGTCATGCAATCAGTTGGTGCTACTCTCAAGTCCTTCAATTACATTTCTTTTGTCAAAATTGTATTTTGCATTTGCAATCTTGAGAATCAAAGCAGCAAATTACAATATTTGGAAACTGTTACATTTTTCTCTGCACCTATTCAGCAATGCATGTATGCATGTGTTTGATGTTTAGTTTTTATATATTCTGGAAGTTATTTTATTTTATATAACAATTTCAGAGATGAAGGTATTGTGTTAAAGGACCTTGGTTCCAAATGGGAACCTAGTGATCGGAGTGGAAAGTGGTTGAAACTGAAGCCTGAGTACATTCGTGTTGGTTCTGATTTAGATGTTCTTATCATAGGTATGTAATTGCTCCTCTTAGTTGTCTCATCAAAGAAATTTATTATTTTCTTCAAAGATGTGCTTTCAATGTTCTGTTTGTAGGAGGATACTATGGCTCTGGTCGTCATGGAGGAGAGGTTCATTTGCCATATTTCTTCCTAATCATTCTTCCCATTAATAATTCTTTTTGTGTGTGTAATAAATGTGAATTATGCAAAGTTGTTGTAGATGGGACTGCTTCCTGATTTTTTCTAGGAATTTTATGGCAGAGTGTTAGTATTTTACTCTTTTTTATTTTTTTTATTTGTTTGTGTCCTTTAAAAATATGAGATAAGAGTTTCTCTCAATTGCAGGTGGCTCAATTCTTGTTAGGCCTAGCAGATCACCCTTCTGCAAATGAATACCCTAGACGGCAAGTCTCAGCCACCTACTGAGCTGTTAACTTATCAATTCCTTGCTTCTCTATATTGGCTAGATATCTAAAATTCTATGTCCTTTAGTAATTCTTCACTTTCCTTCCTTTTCTGTCATTGAAAGTGAAATGATCTTCTCAAGTTCTTGCTGTATTTTATCCGTCCATATTCTGTATACAATAGACATCATAAGTTTAAAATTATGTAAATATTAAGTATGAGAATTAGTTATCAAAAATGCAATAAATGGAGGCAGCTTCTCTTAGTACACTCCCCCCTCTTCTCCCCCCACCCCAAAATTATGGACAAATGGATGGAATATAACCATGTGGTGTCATAAACTTGTGCACATCTGTCTGTTTTACTCTTATTTCATTGTATTAACAGATGACTTAAGTTTTAATAGGGAGAGAATCCCAATTTGGAGGCAAAGCCAATATTATTGCTATCATAGCAACATGGTATTGGTGAAAAATTAGGAAGGGGGGAGTTCTTGGTTCCAATATCTCTGGCAGTCAAATTTAATCCTACTTAACTTCTTGTATGTTCACAATATGATAGGTAATGTCCTTTTCCATGCCATTTACAGATTAAATGGGTATACCCTGCTTATGTAACTAAAAACTAAATTGTTATTAGCATGAACCGAAGTTGACTGGTGCAATCTACCCAATATTCAGTAGCAAGCGGCTTGTCAAAATATTTGTTTTGTTAACGCATTACTTGTGGGGCATGTTTCAAGTCGTTCACCTTGAGTTTGTAGGTTGAAGAAGTTAAAAGGTGATTAGCATTATTTCATCGAGTCATTTTCCTCCTTCCTGTAGGTTTATCTCCTTTTGCAGAGTGGGCACTGGGCTAACTTATGATGAGCTGGAGGCCGTTGTAACCAAGCTGAAGCCTTATTTTAGGTATGGAAATTGATTTTACAATATGTTTGTCTCCCATATGTTCTTTGGTATATGCCATGACTTTCCATCAGAAAGTTTAAACACTAATGAAATGGCTTTGACAATAAGATTTATTACATGGTTGCTTGGTATATGGTTTTGGGCATGAATATCATCTAACTGTGGTATCCCTATTCAGTTTTGGCTTTTAAACTAAAAAAGAGAGAATATATTTAAAAGTAAAAACCACTGTAGTATACCTAGCAGCATTGCATCAGTTCTATGATGCAGAAGCCACTAGGCAAGATGTTCATACCTGTGCAGGCTCCAAGAGTCCATCCATTTCTAGAGGATCTACATCACCACAGAAAATATTTACTGCTTGATCTTTTTTTTTTTTATTCCAGGAAATATGAGTATCCGAAGAAGGCACCTCCAAGCTTTTACCAAGTTACAAATAATGCGAAGGAGAGGCCAGATGTTTGGATTGAAACCCCTGAGAAGTAAGTATTTGTTAATTTTTTGGCATTACATTCATAGAACAAGTGATGGGAATAACTGTTGCCACTCTCGTAACTTATAATAAGCATTTTCACTTAAGTTTTTTGTTTTTGCCCTGTCTTTTGCAGATCAGTAATTCTTACCATTACCAGTGATATTCGGACTATTCAGTCTGAGGTGTGCCTCTATTTCTGTCTTATTTTGTTTTATCTCAACTGATGCTAAGAAACAGATATTTGTATATAGTAAATTATACTCATGAACCAGATGTTCACTGATATGCTATGCAACTTGCCCACTTACACCTGTAAGATGCAGTTCTCGGAATTTAAGAATGCAGTAGAAGAGAAGTGTAATGGAGTAAGAGCTAACCTAGAGCAATCTAATCTAATCTTTCAGATGTTGCTGTTCATTCTATTAAGAACAGTTACCACTCAAATTTACCCTTTAATCACAGTAACCCATTACAAATAAAAACATATTGGAGATATCTAGAAGAGGACACCCCCTCCCCACCCTCCCAAGAAAAAAAAAAAGTTATTGGGGCCAGTATAGACCGTGCTGATATGTAGTTGAAAACTACATGCAGAAGAAAAACTAAGGCTAAATGTGGAGAAAATCAATCTATAGCTTCAGCTCTTAGATTTCACTTATCAACCAAGAGCCATCAATCCTTGATTTGCCCCCAAGTTTGCCACTGTAATTTTGATTGAATTTCTCTCAATGTGTGTTGGGTATGGATTTGTCCTTTTCTGCTCCATTCTTCCAGGTGTTTGCGGCACCATATAGCCTGAGATTTCCACGTATTGACAGAGTAAGATATGACAAGCCTTGGCACGAATGTCTTGATGTGCAGTGTAAGAAAATACCCTGTGCAAGTGATGTTACTTGATTTATCTGACATGTATTTCCCCTTACACTTCCCTTTACACTATGTTTGTTTAGAAGGATATATGGTTGAAAGGAAAGGACAATGTGAGAGAAAGGAGAGGAGGGCTCACCTCCTCCCTGTCGCATTCCCTCCTCTTCACATTTTCCCTATTGCTCTTATTCTTTTCCTTTCAAATGAACACAGCTTTGGGCTACATTTTGTTTCTAATTAGTTTTTGCTTACTTCTTTCCTTTTCCTCAATGTAGCATTTATAGAACTTGTACATTCGAGTAATGGCACCACTCAAAAATGGGAAGAGTATGGAGGCTTGCAACATAACATAATGACACAAGTGACATATTCTAAAAGAAGAGAGAAACAGAATGCGTCTGTAGTTCCATCCCACTTTATTCAGACAGATGTTTCTGATGTTAGAGGGGAAACCTTGATATTTTTGAATAAGATGTTCTGTATCCTTCATGCGATTTACTGAATTACTTGCTTCATTTCTCTTGCCTACTGGAAAACCATATTGGCTTTTTCAAACTGCATGTTGCTTACCTTGTGACATTTGATTTCAGTTCACCTAAGCACATCTTCTCTCAGTTGTGTATTGTTTTGTCTCGTGATTGTTGAACTCTATATTGAAACAAACAAGTCTGATTGAAAAAAAAAAATTCCATGTGTTGGATTTCAGCTTCTTTGACCTCTGCTATGGAGCCTTTATATCAACCTTCCATACTTTCGTGGCTCCATTTATCTGGCTTCAATTTCAAGATTCTAGTAAAAAAATGCTTTACCTTGTCTTTTCAACGTACGATAATGGATGATGCTTTTACACTTCATTGTTGTTACTTCTCGTTTCCCTTTTGTCTAATAACTTGCTTTGTATCAGTTTTTTCTTTTCTTCAACAATGCCAAAATGTGGAATGATGCCAGCTTCAAATGTTGTAGTTCTAAAGCATCATATACCATCAAATAGTGTGCTTGTTTTCATTTGATACATGGCGTATCAATGATTTCCTTAGCTTGGCAAGACTTCGGTAATGTGCCTCCAGGCTATTCTCTTGAATCTTTGCACAAAATGGTTGCTGAGAATGGAGGAACTTTCTCAATGAATTTAAATAACTCTGTTACCCACTGTGTAGCTGCTGAAAGCAAAGGTCTCTCTCTCTCTCTCTCTCTCTCTCTCTCTCTCTCGTACACATGCTCACTCACAGGCCTATAGAGAACACATGATGCATACTTGCATAGATACCTGTATTGGTGGTCAAAATGGTTATACTCATTATGAATACCTCTCAGGGATTAAATTTCAGGCAGCAAAGGTACATGGAGATGTTATTCATTACTCTTGGGTGCTGGATTGTTGTTCACAAAAGAAGCTACTCCCTTTACAGCCAAAGTAGGTTTTGCATTCATTTCCTTTGATTTATTTCTTTGTTTCTGTATTTTCTTTTTAATATATTTTTTTTCCCTTTTATGACAAGAATTAACAGTAACTTTAACTACAAATAAATTTGCAAGGTACTTCCTTTTTCTTTCTGATGCATCTAGAAAAAAGTTACAGGAAGAAATAGATGAATTTTCTGATTCATACTACTGGGATCTTGATCTTGGAGATATCAAACAGGTATAATGTTATTTGGTCTTCCACACATATTTTCAGTACTTCACACATTAATGCAATATTATCTATGAAAATCTTAATGGAAGATAGTTACACGTTTGTGTCTATGTACCATTCACATGAATGAGGAAGTTCTAATCATAAGACCAATGGTCTCATGTGATTCTTCTATATTTGCTGGTTGGAACTGCTGGATATGCACATTTGGAATCTTTTTGGAGGAAAGAAGGATAATTGATTGGATTTTTTTTTTTTTTTAAATTTTCCCAGCTTTTAAGCAACATAACTGCATCTGAAGATGCCAACTCTATTGACTATGTGAAGAAGTATTGTCCAAAGGATCAGTGGTGTCGCTTTCACAGCTGCTGTATATACTTATTCATTTCAAAACAGTTTTTGTAAGGCAACTGCTTGTCATAACTTTAAATTATTCTGTGCATAGTTGCAGTAATTTTTCTGTTACCTGAAGAGTTATTTTCTTGTGAACTCCCTCCATGAAGAACACCTGTTTGGGAATCTTTGTTGGGACTTGCATTGAGAAGGTTAAAGCTTGAAGTTCTCATGGGTGGTGGCAATGTCACTAATAATCTTGCACATGCTACTCATCTGGTGGTCTTGATGGTACCAGGATCAGTTGTGGATTTCAATTCTCTTGTGAAGAGGTATTTCATGTCATCATGTCTCTTACTGGTAGTCTCATGCATTGTCAGGTTACTTAATTATTGTGAATTACAATTTCAAACATATAAAGATCCTTTTCATTCTGTATGCCTTTGTGAAGTTTGACAGCTGCAGAAAAACATGTTCTCTGGGATACAAGATTGCATGTTATTGGATCTCAATGGTTGGAGGACTCCTTGCAAGCAGAGCAGAAGTTACAAGAAGATACATATAGCTTGAAGCACAGTGGATTTGAAGAGTCGGAAATATTAGAGTGGTGAGGGCAAATATTCTCTTATTTCAAAAAAAGAAAGAAAAAAGGTTCATGAACTTGCATATTTGGAGAACATAAAATTTTTGGTCTTGCATCTAATTCTAATTGGCGTTGCAGTCTGTCTTGGCTGCTATTCAGGAAGATAGCAAGTTGTTATTCTGTCTTAGTTAGGTAGTCTTAGTTTTATTTCTATTAATATGAGATAAATTGTTTGATAGGTGAAGCATGGGAGGTTCAAAAGTGCCATTAATTTCATTTCATAAAATCAATAGCTCTGTGTATGTGTGTCTCTGTTTTTGCATTCTTATGCATCTAATTTTGATGGTTGTGTCTGATAAACTACATATGTGATTTCCTGCATGTTTACTGCACTAATAGCTCTTGTTGCTGTTATTGTTGCTGCTGCTGCTAGTAATATTAGTTATCTTTATGGGTGTGTACACTTTTGGGCTCTAGGCATTAGTTTCTTGCAATATTATTGTCTAGTTGAGCAGGCCATGGATGTTCCATGTTTCTGCTCAGATCAGAATTTGCATCCAACATTCGTTTATTATATACCTTAAGCTAAAGCTCTTCTGTGTAGCACCAAACATCCAAGTAAAGAAAGCGTTGCCAACTGTACAAATACTTTCATGCAAGGAATCATCAATCAGTCAACAATTTCTTGTCTTCTGAGTGAATTATGTCTGCTTGAAACCATCTCTTCTTTACCAATTGTAATTGAGGCAGCTGCATCACAAATAATTTACTATTTCAAACAACTTTGCTTTCAACACTGCCCTCCACAGGAGGAAGTCCTCAGCATCCTTTGTAAAGATCAACTGGAGGTTTCTACTAGTCGATCAGTATCTAACATCCACTGGATTCCATGATTTTAATATCTTGAACAAACCATTTGTTTCTGCTTCTACACATTTTATTTATGTTTAAAGTTACTCTCTTGCTGGAGTCTCATTAATAAGATTTAGACTGAGACTTGACATTCGTTTCAAGCTACACCTGATGTTCTGAGAGAAAGTCTTAGGATTCCTTGGATTTGAGTGCTTCTTCCAGCTTTTTTGGGAAACAAAATTAGGTAGGGATTTGGCAGTTTAGTTGGTGTAAATGTCCTGGGTTGAATTACTGAGTTAGTTTGCCAGAGGGTTAATAATTGGTAGTACAGATTCTTAAGTAATTTGGTGTGTTTTGCATATGAACATGTTGGAAGAGGTGTAGCTGGCTTTGAGTGAAAGTGGATGGTGTAGGACATTAACAAGGATCTCATATTGAAGGGTATATTATTGAAGGTTTGATTTAGAAAAATTCCTGCAAGCAAAGGAACTTGGGTGGTTGACAATGGTGATGTTTATTTGTGATGTATTGGTGGATGGAAAGGAAATTGAAGACACTGATAAATTCTAGGAGATTTTTCTGCCTTTTCTGTCAGAAAAAAGAAATTATCCCCATGTTGAATTTTGAATAGAGGCATTGGCTTGACATTCTGAGTTTGAAGGTACGGAATTTTTAGCAATTGAGTCCTACAGGTATTGTTGCATCCAGATCCTGGCTCTTTAAAAGCCGCGGTAGGAATTCTATTGGAAAATATGATACTTTTCTTGTGGAGGTGTCATTTTGGTGTACTAGGGTTGAAACTGAGATCTTCTGTTTAACTACTAAAGGGAAGAAAAATTAGTTGCCAGCTGTAAGTTGAAGTTGAGAGTCAACATAGAGGCTAATAAAACCAAAGAGAATTATGTTATTGCACTCGAACATAAATATCCTAGAATACTGTTTTTACCTTCTATGACCCTTCCTGCATCTTAAAGCACATTTAGACTCCCTCTATATATATTGCTCTTTTGACTATTGACCGGTGGGTAGTCCTCAGCTACAACAACATTGTAATTGGATAGCAACCATTTCTTCAGTCTTAGTTTGTGACTTATGAGGGAGTCAATTTTTAAACTTGGACGGAATAATGCTCTTATGGATAATTGTCATGTAAGAATGCAATGCTAGTTTCCAAGCTGTATGTTGGAGATTAAAATGTTAACATAAGAGTCAATGGTAGAAGGAGTCACCTGTATGTGGTCACTTCTTTAGTTGGATTTTGATAATTTTACACTGAAAATTACTGTTAGAATCTCTTCTAAGATAAATGCCCTAACTACCACTAATAGTCAGTTACATCACTCTCTTTTTTCACTTTATTTTTGTTCCAGCAAAACTGACGTAGATACAGTACCTTCTCCCTCTGCGGCAGATGATGCTACAAAACAGGTACTACCAATATTACCATTATCTGATGATGGTGTAACTCAAAAGAGAGGAGGAAAAGTTTTGTTGGAAGGTTCCAAAGCATTGCTGTCATCACAGAGAGGTGGGAAAAGGAAAAGAGGGAGACCTAGTGGGAGTATGAAGAGAGGAAAATCAAATGCTGGTCCAGCTCGAAGAACACGGGCAATGGTTGTAAATAGGCCTGCTAAAATATGTGAAGACAAATCAGATGAAACAGGTTCTTCTGATAACAGGACAAATGAAGGAGGGGAAACAGTCGGACAGGATCGTGGAATCTACGATATGGCTTCTAAGGACAATTCAGAACTTCAAGAAACCCGAATGGTGAAGCACAGAGGTAAGGGTGCTGAGGAAGAGGTTGCTGAAGATCAAATAAAAGAAGCATTTATTAAAACTACCGGTTTTGAAACGGGCAGAAGCTGTAGCCAAAGAGAATGGATTGGAGAAGCTCCCGATATTGAAACGAGTGGAAAGCGCTATGATCAGGAGATTGAAAAGCCCGAGAAACTTGAAGTCATGGTTAATCCAGTTCATGCCATGCTGGTCGATATGATTCCGAGCCTCGGAATGAAGAAAGCAGAAATTATAAGCTCGACTCCTGATAATGAAAATCCGGGTATAATCCCCAGCTCGAAGCCTGTGAAAAAGAAGAAGGTCAGCTACAAGCATTTAGCTGGTGAGCTGCTCAAAAACTGATAAAAAAAGTTTTGCCGGTGACCTGGTATGTACTTCTTGTGTTGGATGCCAGTTTTCTGTACAACTTAAAATATTTATCACGTAATAACTTTTTAATAACTGGTTTAATCTGTTCGAGTTATCTGCAAGCTTATCTGCGGTATATTTAATAGGTAGGTAGTTGGGTATACGACTAATTGAATATATACTAGGCAGTTGAGGTATACAAGGTATCATGGCCCTAGAGACTCTGCCCGTGTTGGGTACACGAGCTTCAATGTGCCATAGGCAATCATCGCAATCCAATGCCATGGAACTGTCAATCTGTACATGGATAACGCAATAATGCATCCAAAGCATCTTCTGGTGTATGTATGTATATATATATAATGAACAGAATGAAGGCCGGCTAGAATTCTGGAAAAATAAAATTTGAAAAAAAAAAAAAAACACAGAAGAGCAGAAGAGAGGGAACAGAACAGAGTCATGATTCACAACAGGGGTTTCATCTCAACAAAGACAAGTATCTCAGTTAAAATCGCCATCCATATTTGGCCTGGGTTTGAGCTTACAACGAGCCGATTTGATGCTTCCTCCAGTGAAGATAACTGCTCGTTTTCTTCGTCGTCTTCATCGAGATTGGAGGCCTGAATTGAACGACCTTCCTGGGATTAGGGTTAAAAGGGGGGGTCTCGGTGGGTCGAGGAATTGAAGCAAATGGAAACGAACTGAGCGTCGAAAATGATAAACATCGGGCCTGCGGCGGCTTAGGAGGCGGTGGTTTTGTTGGCAGCTGTCGTGGTCTGAAGAAGCGTAGCTAGTCACCGAAGACTCTTGTATTCTGCGTTAGGGAGACGATCAATGAAACGGCGTCACTTTCGCTTAAAGCCAGGTTCTGTCTATTTGCCTTCCTCGTTTGCCTTTATTGCAAGCAAACTCTTCTTAGATTGTCAATTTGGATATGAAAGGAGAAAAGCCCCTTTTATTTCTAGCCAGCCTGATACACGATGTCTACATTGCAACTCTGATATTTTCATGAAGAAAATAACGAAGAAAGCAAGAAAAAAAAGGACAGGGGGGGGTCGAAGACCAACCCAAAATGACAGAGTTTCCTCACAGGATCCCCAGACAAAATAAGAAACACATCAAATTGAAGAACACGCTTGTCTTGATTGATCTTCCATCCATCCGTCGGTTCATTAGTCGTTGCCACATTACATGCTCATTGGACTTTGTGGGTCGCTAAGGCCTGCAATCGCTGCTTTTATTTTTATCTTCAAATGATCCTTCTCTTCTTCGTCCCCCTGCAAGACAACAACTAGACCTTGTGGTCAGTGACGTATGGTCAAATTACTTGCTAAAGCAAAGCAACAGCCAGAATATTTTCGAGGCAATAAAGTTCATATCATTATTGTGGCCCACAAAAAAAAAAAAAAAAAAAAAAACAAAAAGTCAGAATATTCACGGACGCTCCGTGACCCAAAAATCCTGAAAGGAGAAAAGTTGTGGGGCCCCAAGATCACTAAAGGACGGGATCACGACCAGGAGGGCTCACAGGCCCATAGGCCTTGAACCCGACGTGGCTCGCGAACCCTTCTTCCTCTTTTAACCTTTGTGTGACATTATTTCAAAGATTCGAGTCTCCCGCATTTTGCGGCAAAATATTATGCTCTAATTTAATGAACATTTTGTGCCACGGGAAATTCATTAGAAGGCCACCCAATAAATTCCACGAGCATATTAATTAACAAGTAAATATCCTTTTATAGGGTTGTCACTCATCTTCACATAAATTCTATAAGAAATATTCTTGCGTTCCGTGGATAATGCCCGATTCACGTTTGTTGTGTACAATCTGGGAAACTGGGAAACTTTGCACAATTCAATTAAATAAAATATTTGCGAAAGTTAAAATATTTTCGTGCCTTCCTAACACACACGCACACACACACATATATATAAACAAGAGATTCAGCTACAGAACAAGCTCGTGGCTGGCATGCTGTCGAGCACAAGATCCACGAGCTCTCTAATGCTGCACACAGGCGCAGGATGATTAATAAATTAAACGTGATGAGGGAAAAAAAGAAACTTGTGAAAGTGCCTCGTTAAATCTGAAGTCCATTTCTAATGCATTTCCTCGTGTAGGCCATGAGGTTTTTTGTGCTGTTTCCCCTTTTCCATCTCTGATACTTTTTATCTCCTAAAACAATGCATGATTGGATTTCTCATATTTGCAAGAAAGGGACAAATGCCTGTGTAAGGTGGAAAACTTAAATTGTGGTTGGTGGGTGAGGGGGGGGTCCTTACCTCACTCTTCTGTGTTCGTTAATTTATGTTCGACCGCTCTGGATTGCACTACATACTTATCAATGCTTTTTGCCTAAATTGCTATTTGCTCTATTTCATAATTAATGGGGAGTGATTCACTTTCCTTAAAGTGCTATCTATAGTTGGTAGCAACCCCAATTAGGCCCCACGTTTCATGGATTCTGAAGTGTTTTTATTTTTGTGAAGTTGTTATTGGTCCTTCACCCATATTACATGGCCAAGTGCACCTAAAGCTGTGCATAAAATCAACAATAACTTAAACACGTCATCGAAATAATAATATGTTCTTGACCTTTTTAATTTATCATAGACTTGAGCACAGCTCTAAGAGTTTCTATAGCATACAAGTTAATCAAGTATCCCAATGGTCATAAGAGTAACTACTAATATGTGAATAGATGCAATTAGTTTACATTCGAATTATTGGGCGAGAGATTAAGAGTTTCATACCTCTTTTTGAATAATTAACAGACCAACAAATTTTTTAAGGGATTAATAAGATTTTTAGTGCAATGCATGAAAATTAGTCCCAATACCTTTTTTTTTTTTTTTCTTCCCTAAAAGTAAGAAAGGAAAAAGGAAATCAAAAAACAAAAACTTCTTTAGGAGGCCTCAAGTCTAGCTCAAACTGTCAATTTTGCAGCCAAAGGGGAGAGATGCCCCATGAAGCCCCAAAGACAAGAGTGAGAGGCGATGCTTTCGAGAGCAGCAGGCATTGCAATGTGTGTTGTGTGTGAGAGAGAGAGAGAGAGAGCGGGAGAGAGACGGAGGGAGGAGGAGAGACAGACCTCAATAAATGCAGTTTTCAAGAGCCTGCCGGAGACAGTTGTTATATTGGCTGTAATAATCTTGAGTTCTAAAGATTCGAACATCTCACAAAGTTTCACCATTGTGTCTGTCCTTTTACTGCATGTCAAGCTCACCATCAGTGTTTTCTCTCCCAAGTAAGCAATTCTCAGCTGCAATTATTAAATTTAACTTAAAATTAACATCCCCACCAAGCACCAACTAATTATAGTAATTAATTAATTAGCATTAATCATTAACCATTAATCAATCCACACGGCCACAGAGAGAGAGAGAGAGAGAGAGAGAGAGAAGGGGAGGGGGAGAGGGCGTGAATGTTCTTACTTCAAGAACGTCAATGGGAGAGTTTCTTGATGATGCCCCAGTAGAATCATAGAATTGCTCAATTCTCTTTTTCTTGGATCTCAGCAAGCCCGACAGCTGTTGGTCCAAGTCGTAATCCGGGGTTTTCTTCAATTTTCCGGATTCCAGTTCCATAATCTCAGCTTGGATTCTTCTCTCTTGTTCGTGCAATTCTTGAATGTAATCAATGGCGTCCTTGATTATGGAAGCTTTGTCCATCTAAAATAATTCATCAAGAAAGTGAAACTAAAAATCCCTTCCTTTTGGGTTTTTGGAGTCAGATTAGAAAATATGATCAAATAATTAATAATTAAATAATAATAATGCAATCATGGAGGAGGGAGCTGCATTGCGTCACCTTGCTAATATTGGGGACCACTGATCTAAGTGCAAACAGCTTTTCATTGAGCTTCCTCCTTCTATTCCTCTCTGAAACTGTGTTCTTGGAGGCCGCCGAGGAAGCTGCTCCGTCCGGCGAACTTGATTCATAGTCGTACCCGCCAGAAAACGCCTCTTCCATTGCCCAGCTGCCTCAAAAAATTAAGGTCAACTTTTTTTGTAGGTTGGCAACCCCCAAGTAAAGTGACACGGAAAGATTAACTTCTGAAAAACTCAAGCAAGAAGAGTGAGAAAAAATAAAACCACCTATCAAGCTCTTCATTTTGGAGAAACATTTTGGTTTCCCAGTAATTTTGGTACTCATCACCGATGTTTTCAATGGATTCCATGGAGACTACTGAACTGCGAGAGGCAGAGAGGAACAGAAGGGGAAGCAGAACAGAGAAGAAGAAGGGGTGCTTTGCTTTTCGTTGAATTGCTTGTGGGGTTGCCTGATTGTCGACTTTCCTCCTCTTTTATATCATCGGAGCCTCACTATCCAGACGTGGTGGACGGTAGCGCGGAGTCTTGCGCTTGTCTGCCTTTTGCCTGCCTTCCTCGAATGATCCTCACCGTCCAGAACCCTTTTATTGCTTAAACCCGACCTTTCAAATCACCTCCCGCTGCTTAGCAACAGCATCCGTCATCTTTGCTATGCATTCGCGGACGCGGCACGCGTATACTACTAATACGGAGTGGTTAGGAGAGTCATTCACACGGTATACGTATACATATGTATGTATAATGTATAATTTTGATTTGACGCTCTTCTAATTCCGAACCCCTCCCTCCCTCCCGGCATTTATAATTTTAAGTTGCCAAATGCTAAACACCACTTAGAGAGCCCCCCCCCACCACCAACTCGGGTCAGCCGTGTGTTTCCCAATTAAGCCACCATTTTTCTTTGAAATCGATGGACCTCAGAAATTGATGCCTATAATGAAAACGACCCCTTTAATGTTGAACGCTACACTCAACCGTTACATTTTTTCTTCGAATTAACCGAGCGCTTTGCTTCTGATTCCAGAGATCTGCGTGGACTCTCTCTCTCTCTCTCTCTCTCTCTTTTTTCCCTGTTATTTATATTTATATATATATACGGGCATCCTTTGTTTGTTTTTTTGGTTGGTTGGTTGGTTGGTTTCAATTTTAACTGCAGCAGAATTTTGGCCTGCTCTTAAATCGGGAGTCAAAATCGCACCCCATCGGCACGACTCGCCAAAATTGAACAAAGATTTGGACTCGCGCAGCGATTTCCGAGGAGGGACTGAGAAAAAAAAAAAAAGTTGGGGGAGGGGGGGAGTTCGTTATGAATGTTAGAAAGAAAGGTGCCGAGTCATCATTAGGCCAGTCCATCGATGAGTTGGTCTAACGCGGCCATTTCGAACGCGGCATTCAACTCAGCGGCTGTCCTCATGCGGTTGAAAACGAGTTCCAACGCCGAGGCCTTCGAATGCCTCCTCGACGTGATCGCGCGTGCTCTCACGCTCTTCGATGATTTGGGGGCAACGGCCGAGCCGAGTAGCTGACGCGCGCTCATAACCCCAGAGAGAGAGAGAGAGAGAGAGAGAGAGAGAGAGAGCGGGAGCCGACAGCGATGCCCGTGTTTGTATTAATAATATATCAAGGGGAAATTTCTTCGTGTCACTTAGAACGCGTAAGGATCTTCTGGGCTATTCGGCCCCAAATACGGGTATTTTTTGACCGTTGGATTCCGGATGGGTTCTGGGTCCGGGCCACGTTGCCTTCCGGACAACCCCCCCCCAAATACGTGGAACGTGCACAAATTGTACTTACGGATGATGATTATTATTAATAATGACAGTTGAAAATCTGAAATGAAACATTTATTTTTTTTTATAAAAAAAAAACTAAATCATAGATATCTTAATTGTTTTACTTATAGATTAAGGGTACAATTTACTTGCTATCATTTTTTTTTTTAATTGAGAATATTTATTATTTAAACACATTTAAATTATTTTACATTTAATTTTGACATCAATAAATTTTAAATTTTTTATTACCGCGTGCATGCCTAAATCTCGTAACGGGCCGCAGAGGCTTCAATCGTGAAAAGGGCGTGCGACCGTTCGTACAATTTGACACAAAAATAAAAGAAAACGAACAAAAAATAAAATAGATTTCGCGAGTTGCGGATGGAAATGATTGTGCAGAGACCTATAATGAATTCGCAAGCTCTGCACGAAGCCCGATGATTTTAAAACATAGCCTCACCCTGCTCAGGACATTACAGCATGTGTTGGGGTGGGGGTGGGCACTTTACGGGCCACTTGTTTTGCGTACTACGAGTGGTTTGTTTCGTTATGGGACAGAACCCCTTTTTGGATTTTACCCACAGATATGCTCTCGGAGATCTATATTCGTGACGGACGGTCGTCTAAACTCTCGGTCTCGGTGGTCAGGGTTCGTGACAAAACGGTATGAGGTCCGTCCCTTCCTCTGTTTGAGACACCCCAATTTCCACCGTATTTGATCAATTCACGTAATGAAACTTTAGGTATGTTTAAGAACTTTAATTCGTAAGTACTAAAGCTCGTGCAGGCAGATCAAATTTTTGTATCTTATAAACCTAGCCTCCTTTTACGCTCTGAGCAATTCGGCTTCAGGTGGATCCGGAGAGCCCCTTCTCGGTAAAACTAAAATACTCGGCTTTACAAGAAAAAATCTTTTCCATTTTGGTCAAAAGCTGGGCGTCCATTACCACGCTGTGGTGTTCCCGCATCATCAAAAGGCACAAATTTTAAATTCTTATCTTCTTTCTTTTTTTAATGTTAAATTTTAATTTGAGCATGAAATATGAAATTTGTCAGAATAAAAATAATTATTTTATTATATAATTTATAATTCAATAAGCTTTTTAATGAATTGAACTTATAACCAACCAACCAACCAACCAAAAAAAAAAAATCAAACGTGGGGCCAAGAAAGAAGATAAGCACGTCTTTATGAAAATCTTGGAAAAAGAAAGTGACGGGGGCGTGTCATAGAATTAATTCCATCCTAATCTTTAGGGAGAAAACTACTGTGAACTTTAAATTGGGATGGTTTCCACTTGATCGCTTGAACCACTTTTTTTTCTACGTCATCTCGATGACGTTAGAAGAGACACGTAATCAATAAAACCCTCGCCAATCTTTCGTGTTTTTTTCGAAGGTTTTACCATGGCAGCCAACGAGGAAGAAAAGTCATGTTGTAGAGGGTGACGCGGGACTGGAAACGAGAATATCGGAGCCCGACAATTGAACTTTTAAAAGAAATTTTAAAAATTATAAAACAATAATAATAATCTTGTAAAAATTATTTTTTACATAATTTACAAAAATATTTGAGTATTTGAATACAAACTTACTGAATTATTAAATTTTTAATTGAATAAAAATAAATAAATAATTTATAAAAATTCAAAAATAATTTTTATGGTGCGAATTACATCAGAGTGGGAAAAAATGTACAAAGCTCTCTCATCCGACTCTCTGTCTATATACAAGAAGAAGTAAGGTATATATATGCCAATTGAAATATATATATATATATATATATATTATTTATTTATATTTTTTTTTTTTTTTGGGCAAGGGAGAGATTATATACTACGTAAATCTACGGACGCCCGGTTGACAATATATCAAACTTTTTCGTTATTGGAGCCTACATTCTTTATTTTATTTTATTTTATTTTTTGGGGTCCGGGAGCTCGGTTCAAGAACGGGGTGGGATTAGTGTTTTTTTTCCTCCCCCACCCCCCAATGAAATAGGGTTAAAGGTTAAAAATATTAATTTTTTATTCAACTCGGTGTGTGTACTTTTTTTTTTTTCTTTCTTTCTTTCTTTTTTTAAAAGATTTAAGAGCAGGTGGAATTCAAATTCGGATGTCTTCCCCATTAAGAGCAAAACCCTGGTGGGGTTGGGGCCATTTTAGAACTATGATAATGGTTGGGGGGGCCTAACACAGGGCTCCCACCCAAACTAAGCTTGAGGGTAGTTTTGACATTCGAATTTCTCACTCTTCTATTTCCAATTTGATCAAAGACAAAAGGAGAGATAATTTATTTATAAAAAAAAAAAAACAACAAAAAAAGGGATGATGTTTTCCTCATTGTTTCCCTCTCAAGGAAGACGATGTTGGTGGAGTTCGACTCTACGCGGCGGGATTTCGGTCTCCCCGTCCACACTCGGTCCAGGACTTTTGGACTTTTGCAGGCAAGGAAAATGGTGGAGTTCAACTCTATACGGCTGGACTCTGGGACTTTTTGTCGCTGCGCGAAGAGCTGCGTGGGACCCGGATGGTGATGGACCTTAATTGGCTCCCCTCGCGTTGGCGTGCCTGTTCTGATTTCATCTCCCTTCGCCCTCCCCACACTGTCCCTAAACAAAATTCGGTGTGCCTACAAAATTAAATTCTCTAGTCTCTTCGCACAAAATAGTGCTTCTAATTAATTTATTATAATTTTGATCCTTCAGATTTTATTTTATGTTCACAATTCAACATCCTAGTTTTCACACCTCTGAACCCCCCAACAAACCAACAACAACACTGCTTGATACTACGATTAAAGCACGCACACAAACGGTCACCATCACAAACAGTTTTGAGCGTTACACAAAGATACATTAATTACAGGTTCATAATTCACAACAGGTTTCGTACTTCCCTTTTCTTTTTCCTTTTTTTTTTTCAATTAAAAAGAGAAGGTTTCGCACGACATTATCAAGAGCTAACCATCATTTATTCCTTAAAAAGCAACCTGCAGCACCCCTCCCTCTCTCTCTCTCTCTCTCTCTCTCTCACTATACGCCCGTTCGTCTCGTAACGCTAGCAAGTTTTGTTGCAAACGACCACCATTTTCTTTATTTATTTGTGGTTCGCCATCCGCTTCTCATCCTAAATCTTGAAGATCACGCAGGTCTTGTTCCCCGCAGTGGAGTCATCTACACCCAGACGAAAAGTGCGTCTGTTGGCCACTGCACACGTTGAGGCTTGAATTCACTCGATTCCGTAATGCAATTAGTAACTACCAGACATACATTGAAAGTGAGGGGGAAAAGAAAAAAGGACTCATCCACGGCAGTGTTTGTACAAGAATTCCAAATATCCAAAGATCATCGTCTGCCCAACCATATAGCATATACTCGATACATTAACAACAATGCGAAATACCAGTTCACGAACCGAACATTCAAAACTGCCCGATTATACTTTCAGCTGGTGTGGCTATACAGAATTTATAGACCAAAACAAATGGATCTTTCAACTATCTAGAACCCTTCGAGGATCGAGTTGTCCACTGCAGTAACTAGAAGGTACAGCAGAGAGCTCCAGTCTTCCTTTCCACTCCTCACCGGGCTTTAGTGTGATGGGTTTCTCGACGGCAGCTGCCTCCACACACAGCATGTGCTTGTACTCATCATCACCAAAATCAGCCATTGCCTTTGCCTTCTTATCCCATGGATTCCACACCACTGCATGCAAGAGAGGGAAAATGAAAACAGAAAAAAGAAGAAAGAAAAACAGAATTAACACTCAAGTACTGACTTGAGGATAGGAATTTCAGGCAAAATAAACTCAAAATACTTTGAAACTTCTTATTAAAAAAAAAACTAGACAGAAGGCTTCATAATTTAAGCATAAAGCAAAGGTGTCCGGGCAAACCACTCCAGCTTCGCAATTTACATCAAGGAACAAAAACCAACATATGATCAAAGAGTGGTCTTTTAAGTCTCCCCATTATTCTAAACCACCCAAAGCTAACCCACAAAGGTGGATTCAACTTTGCACATGTACAGATCAATTCAAATGCTTTTCTTGGTTAAAAGAGAAAAGGGTTGGCAGATCTCAATCCCACAAAAAATTGGTGATACCTGGAATGTAACCAGTGCCTAAAATTACCAAAAAGCACTCAGAAAAGAATAAAATAGGTACCACCACAACAGTAATCTAGAAAGTCAAAAATTAGGATACAGTGAAACAGGGAGGGTGGAGGAACCAGAATAAAAGTGAATGAGTTTCATGTAACTTAAGAGGGAAACATTTCATTATATTATTTTTGCGTACAGGAGCCCCTCTCCCCTGATTGTCCAACCCCATCATGGCCATAAAAGCCTCACTTATGTACCATAGACAGAAGCCAGGCTCACTTATGTGAGCATAAAGAACAACATGAATTGTCAATCTCACCAGCATCTGGAAGTCCATCTTTGCGTAGGACAAACGTCCTCTTCTTCTCGTGATCCAGGATTGCAATCTTTGTTGGGGTGCTGAGGTATATCTTATCAATCTATGACAAAAAACAAAACAAGAAATGTTACATCTTTGGTTCACCTTAATCCTTAAATAAGCAGATGCTGGAACACCTAGCATCCTTAACTCACTTCTGATTCAAATGTTATTGCATCCCCCTGTTCAGTGAAACGCTCTTTGTTCTGTAAATTGTCAAGATAATCCAGTGTCTCTAAACCTTCAACCCGAACTTCACTGGACAGAAGAAAATACATTAATTTAAAAGTAATGCAAGCCTTCAGAATTCAAATATTTCAAACAATACCTAAATTACCCAAAATTTCACCATTCAAGATGGAGTCAAGGCAATATACTCAAGCCCCTCCATTCAAAAACCTATCATATTATAAAAATTAAAAGGATTGTACATGTTGTATAACAAATAGATTATTCCTAAAAATAATGATACAGAATTTTCTGCCAATAGTTCCTTGACTAACCAGAATACACCGTTGCTGTTGTAAATACAAAATAATAAATTATTCTAAGATTCTATCATGCATCAGCAAACCTATAACAGAATTAACTACATCAATTTTTCGGTTCTCAGGTCATGGTTTAAGGAGTACTAGGAGGTAAATATTGTATATAAAATAAAGATGATGAGATGCAACTAGATGAATTGATAGACATGGTCACCAGGGGAAAACATGCAACTTCTACACATGGAGTAAGGTTAAGGCTGCACATTATGTATATAAATAGTAGGGTGACCTTATTAACACTGGAAAAGCAGGCTACAGCGAAAAAAAAAAAAAAAGCACAAGCCAAGTTTGTTAATTATCACCTGATGTCTGAAACAGAAAAATAGGTGTGATATGCAAATGTGAATGAAAAAGGCTTTCCCTCACTGCCAGTATTCCTGATCCGAGATGTCAACATCAGATCTCCTCCAGGTCCTAAAGCTACCCTCAAACGGAATTCAAAGCTAGAGGCAAAGGAAGATGATGTCGTAATATGCATCTTTGTATAACCCTTTGTGAAAGATTAAAATATGGACGCAAAAAAATAAAAAATAAAAACCCAAGCATTCCACCTGTGAGGCCAGATTTTCAAGTCATCTTCAGTGGGCCTAAGAATCAAATCAATGAAGGTCTTACTAGAAGAAGCTACTGGAAAAGGAGGTGGGTCAGTATCAATGCTCCAAAGTCTATTCCTGGCAAATCCATGCTGCTCGAGAGAACCATGACTAGCAAACTGCATTTACAGAAAAAAGCTTTCTTGACAAAAAGATAAACTTCAATCAGCCAATAAATGAGTAATTGTAGGAGATTTATATACTTGAGGAAAGCATATTGGAATGCCTCCACGGATTGCCTTTGGAGGTTTAAATACAGCCTGCACAAGACATAAACAAAGTAAGGACAAAGTCCCCGCAGAACATAGCCCATCCTTAGAACCATTTAGGGAAAGCAATAGGTACACATATCCCCACACCCACGGATGTATCAACTGCCAATTAGCCCAAGGAAAATGGTACTGAGGCTAAACCTACAATTTCCATCAAGATGAACACCTACTGAAGTTCACTCTCTTTTTCTACAATTTTTTGTTTAGATTTCTCCCATTCCAGGATTCAACAGTACAAGAAATGCAGATTACCTGATCATAAAAAGGTTAGATGCAGTGAAAGATTAAAGAATAAGCTTAAATCAAGATACCATGTAGCACTACATTACTAGAAAACCACAATTTGCTTCTACCAGTCAATAACAGAATATCATTATCTATTCATAACACAGTGAATCCAAAAAAAAAAAAAAATATTACGGGAGACTGCACAATTGCATTTGCATGCATTTAGTGCTTGTGAATTTTGTAAAAGAACTTACTAGCATGCAACTTTTTTCTCGATAACTAGAAATGCAAAAGAATTTTAGAAGGTAAGCCTCAATACAATGATAAAATTACTCCAACAATCAAGGGAGTGATGGACTTAGGCCATTGAAACATCCTACAATAAAAGAAGGGTACAGGGAGAAGGCTACAGATGCATCTAGCCCTCTCCAGACCATGTAATGTCAGTTCCTATTGTGAAGGGATGTCCCTTTGTTTTTCATATTACACAAGAGTTTTTGTGATGGAATACTATGCAACTAATACTTTGGTAGGGTATTTTATGAACACAAACAATTCAAAATAATTTGAATATTGGGTAGCACCTTACTGCTGAGAAAAAGCAAATCCTCTCCATAGTCATTCTTCCAAGATGTGACATGACCACCATACAAATAAACCTAGGAAAATAAGAAGTGGATAAGCATTGATGAAATTGTGAAATAAGAAACAGGAAGAAATATATGCAGGAAATCATGAACAGGAATATGTTTGTGACATCCAGCATTTAAATGATAAAAGCAAAGCACAAAATAGAATTGATGCAAGTACAATCCGAATGTGCTTTCCTACAAACAAGACATGGAGACAAGTGCTTATGTGCCCCTTAGTTGAGCAGGACCTAGACATGCTACATCAACAGAGGTGGAAATCCAAATGCTCATAATGTTGAGGATGCAGGACTTCCGAGCCCATCCCCGTGTTGCTTTGTAAGAGGATTGTTGTGCTCTCATTCAAAGGACTTGGTGTTGCAAACTCTTCCATTGCCATTGTGAAGTGAATTATTGTGCAGACCATCTTGCTAGATTGGGACACTCTACAGAGCTAGGGGTTCATGACAGGCCTATGTGCCCTTCTTCCTTTTGCCTTTTCTTTGAGGAGGATAGTGTTGGGTTAATTTTGAAGGATCATTTTCTTGGTTCTTTTAATTTTCCCATAAACCAAAAGAAAATTTTTTTTTTCTCCAAACACTCTCTCTTGAGTGGAATCAAGTCATAGTTATGCCTCAATAAACTTAACCAAATTTATTATAATCCTAGAACTATAACAGATCCATCTCAAAATAAACACAAGCGAATTCCCATTATAAACACAAACACTATAAATTATCTATATACACCGATAAAAAAAAAATTACTGAAAACTACTTCTGACACCACAGGCACAACCGCACAAAAATGTATGGAAATGTAGAATGCAAGAAGCCTTGTCGATCAATTATTCAATATTCAAGCATCTACGTTTTTCAGCCAGCCAACCAAAGGTTATAAATTAAACTTGCCAAACGAAAAGAAAGAAATAAAGCAAGCAAGAAAGAACGTAAATCCAAATGAAAAGCGGGGAAAAAAAAAAGAAGAAGAAGAAAGAAACTAACCAAATCCAGTAAGAGATCTGGAATGTTTTTAGACTATGCGTGCCTACAAAATAAAAAGGAAAAAAAAAAAAAAAGAAGAACAAGAACAAGAAAAGAAAACCCTAAGAAGCGAAATTGGAGGTGCGTTGAGTGAAAGATCAAACAATGTTGAGATCGTGAATCGTTTTCAACGAATTACGGAGACAAGGAACCGAAATCGCCCGGCGAAAAGAGGAAATGAGAGTACGGCGAGGACGAGACGACGTGTAGTCAAGGGAGATAGAGAGAGAGAGAGAGGGGATTACCTCAACGGAATTGCCGCGCGCCTCCCGGAGAACCACCTTGTCGAGGCCGTTGATGCCTTTGCAAATCCCAACCGCTGCCGTACCGCTGCCCGTCGCCATCTCGCTCTCCTCCTCCTCCTCCTCCTCCTCCTCTCTCTCTCTCGCTCTCTCTCTCTCTCTCTCTCTCTCTGGGTTTAGCTATTTCTTCTTCCTCTTTTGCTTTCTCGAATAATCTCATAACAAAATTTTTCGCTTCCGTTACAGTGGAAAACGCGCTCGCGCTCTCTCTCTCTCTCTCTCTCCGCTCGAATATTAATATTTTTCTAGTTAATTTTTTTCCTTCGTTTGTAAAATTTCGTTTGTTTTATTTTATCCAGCTATATATTCTTCTTCTTCTTTCCTTCTTTTTTCATTTTTCCTATTTAAAATTCTATTAAACGAACTAAATATACGATAATTATTTTATTTTTATAAATTATATTATTTTTTAATATTAAAATTAATATTTTAAAAAATAAAAAATCTAAATTTTTACGATAATATGACTAGTGGCCTATATGGGAGTGGGCGTTTCGGGCAACCAGAACCGGCCCGAGTACTTTAAAAAGACGGCTCTAGTTATTTTCTAGTTTAGGCTTCTCCGGCGATCGTGGAGCCTTGCCGAAATGCCAATAATCCAGAATTTTTGATTACAGGTCTCAGGAATGATGAGCTTATTGGGTTGATCCGGAAAATAGAGACTTCGACTGCAGGAAGCCATCAACTAGATGTAATCTTATGTTGGCAATCAGGGTGAATGCATTTCTGAATATCAGGTAAGGTAATTAGGGGAAATAAAGATAATTGGTGTTGTTTCATTTGTACTTTGAGCTATTTTAAAATGGAAGTGAAATTTAGGTGGAAAAGAACCAAACTAAATAACAGTGAGAGGGAAAAATAAATTAAACCACTCATTTATACTCAAAAACAAATCACAAGTGAACTGACTTTTACACTCTGCTGTACACACTTTCATCCCAGATTGTACAGTTCAATCCTTAACTGTTCCCTTCCTGCAGGCCCTTAACCACTCCTAAAATCAATTTCCAATCATAAAAAGGTAAAAAAAAAAAAATTTATAAAAAAAAAAAAAGTTAAGAAAAGGCACTCCCTCACAACAAGCCTCTTACTACCCAAAAAAAAAAAATAATAATAATAATAATAAAATAAATAATAATCAAACTAACCACCCTGAAAAAAAAAAGAGAGAAGAAAAATGGGCAGGAAAACTAGTAGAACTACAAGACATTCAAACCACAAGCTGAAAAAAGGAATTTTTGGCAAAAATCTCTCGTCCGTCCACCAAATATTAAAAAAATAATAATAAAAAAGGAAGCTTCCTGGGAGCAGAAGCAGCTAAAAATGCACTGATACTGTCCCTTTCATATCTGAGAAAAAAATGCACTGCAGGGAGGAAAGAAGAGTAATTAGAATACTTTCTGGGTGGAAATCACTGAGGAAAAATATAGAAATACAGTGAGAACAATCCGTACGGATTCACAAGCAACCTTTCTTCCACATGCAACCTCAAAGACAGGGGAGCCAAAGGAGAGGCAGAGGCATGATGGAGACTTTAAAACAATTGAAGGGCCATCTTAAGCTTGTTCTGTTTCCATTTCGGCAACTTATAGAAGGCATCCTTTGCCACCCCAAATTTCTCCTTAAACTCCGCCAATGACAGGTAAGTCTGCAAACAATAATCATAAAAGGTCTTAGAACAAAGCCAAAATTTGAACAGGATAACATAATGTATTGCCAGCAACTTGTAGTTCACCTCTCTCTTTGTCACGTCAATTTCAGCAACAGGATTTGCTGAGTTAACTTTAAGGCGCTCATACGGATAGGTTGAGAGCCCCTCCTCATCTTCAGCTTCACCCTCTTTCACATCTTCCTGTATGGTGAGAGATTCTATTTTGGTGCTCACAGAGTCCTCCTTAGAGTTTGACTCAGGTGGCGTTTTTGGTGCCTCAGGGCTCGCTTAGAAATGACAGGCAAATTATGTTGAGATTTGAGCAGCCAAAGACATTGGAAGTAGGCAATAAATCATTAGGCTTCAAAGAAAGCTGGAATATATACCTTTGACTGACCGAGGCATAATAACTTGGCGTGCCGGAGGTGGTTGTTCAAAACTTGCAGTAATTGCCGCTATAGCTGTAGATTTGGAAGCCAATTTTGATGAATCTGGGGTCACGGATTTTGGATAAATCTTTCTAACAACTGGCGGTGGAGTTGAAAGGTTCCTTGCATTTGGGTTCTCAAAATTAGAAGCCAGAGCATTGAAAGCTGGAGACCTGCCCCTGACACGAACTCGGTCAGGACTGAAAGACACGCTCCTGGAACGCTGTGATTTGTCAGGTACACTAGACCTTCCTCCATAAGATACTGGTGTTCTCCGTTTGGGTTTCTGTTCATGCATCACACCATGTTTAGAGCTAATGCTAAACAAGGTTGTAGTATGATTCTCAATCATCTACTGTGTTGGTAAGAACCAAATTTGATGAGAAATCACAAGTTAAGGTTTGATGGTTGTTCAAGGTATTTTATTTTTCTTAAATACTTTAACCGCTATCCTGTGCACTCATCCCTTCTATACTTTTCATCGGGCAGAGAAAATCAGCCCCAAATTTCCCATGTATCCAATTATTTCACTAATGAAGCTGAATGAGGTTTTAAATCATCAACATTGATTTTTTAGGTACCCACCAAATGTTTCGAATTATTTGAATATGAGGTGCTTTTCAAAAGAACCCAAGAACTAACAGGATAATCAAAGGGTGCATGGGAAAGCAACTATACAAAAAGCTTAAGCAATTATGACAGAATTACACACATCTTACATCTAAAATAGGAGTTCCACCATTTTTGACAATTGCAAATTTCCTCTGGAATGAGTTTCCATGCATCTGCATCCAAATCAAAATGTTAGGGCCTTTTGGCAGAAATCTAAGCTTAAACATGTAGTCATAAGGTAGACATAAACTTACTGCAGGTTTTGCAGAATCCCACTCAAAGAAACGTGTGAAGAAGGGTGGCTCACTGCCTTCCATAATAATATAGACTGGGGATTCACGAGATAATTTTTCTAACAGAAAATCATGCTCAAGGAATTTCTGGCCAGAACAAGAAGGAGAATGAAATTAATATTACCAATTAGTTGTGCTGCAAATAACCATAAATTAACAGTAACAGTAATCCAGGGAGCCAGCCGAGTCAACCATCATTGAGATTTAACTCTTGCAATCAACTTAAATAATGCAACTAGGGGAGTGGCAACATCAATTTTATAGCTCTCAGGCTCTCTTATTGGCGGTGTAATAATTCCAAATCCAAATCCAGCTTTAAACCTTAAAACCAAAATGCAACCTTCCAAACAGAAAGAGCATCAAAAAGTAGTACCTCGCCAATGGTTAATGCATTCATTTTGTTCTTGGAGTCCACCTGTTGCCCCATCCATACAAAAATCTCAGAATGACAATCCAGAATGTATATATCTTCAGTCATCAGATCATCTTGGTTGAAGTTGTATATCTCTGTCACCTGCAATAGCAACGTCACATTATGCTATAGTAATTTTTATATGAAATTACTGAAATCAGGTAGATTATAGAACATCTGAAAACAGTCCACTATGATTCCAAAAATTATTTTCACTTCCACATAAAATCTGTAACAATTGGCAATAACCACTCCCTCAAAACATGGAGCTAGGAAATTTAGGATATCATGGGATCCAATGGGTAGATCAGAGAGTACATACCTTCAAATTCCCTGTAGATCAACATGCAGTTAGGCGAAAATTGAACCCAAAAGGAGAAAAGGGAAACACATCAGATTTTCACAAATTCTATATCCAGATGAAGCAAAATGGAGGGTAATGAAAATAACATACTAGCCAGAGGCAACACAAGTAATTTACCTTTTGTGAATACACAGGAGAATAGGTGAGGATCACTTTCAGGTTCCCTTCCAATTTTTTGGCTAGGATATTCAGTTTTTCCACCTAATACCTCCCAAAATTGCTCAGACTCTGAACCTTCCTTTTGTGACCTGACCTGGACATTTGGCTGTAGAAATTTCACAAGCACACAACAGTGAGCAATCACTAATGAAAGGGGCCAGATTTAGAAAAAAAGAAGTTCAAGGAGAAATCTGTGTCCATTTATGCAGATTATCAAAAACAGATGTCAGACCTTTATCAGATCCAGCTGCCTTTCAACAAGTTCCTGGTCATCTGGGGTTGTAAGGTTTCCAGACCATGTAAAGACAGAGGAGTCGCTATGTAGAATGTAACAGTAGGAGGAGTTCAATGATGACGCAACCTGATTGAAGTTCAATGGAGAGATGAAAATGGAAGAAACAAGAACCTAAATATTATGTGATATGCAGCAGCATTGGACCTACCAAAACTGCATATCAAATCAAAATTATATTCATATTGACTTGAAAATAATATCCCTACCGTCAAGTGTAATAGCTTAAATATTTAAAACAACACTTAACAACTTCTAGCGTTGACAATAACGAAGGTAAGTCATACTGGTTCAACTTGCATTGCTTGCATATTTTCAGGTCCAGAGCCTTGAACTCGGAATAACGCAATGCCATCCTCCTTATATGTCTCATCTGGGAGCTCCTTCTCCGAAATATAGTTCTTGTATCCAGAGCTAAGGCCACCCTGTTTAATTTAATGCCAGTTGATTTAGTGGAAGTGGAAAACACAAAGAATAATCAAAGCTAAGCTATTTACACTGCAATGATATAAATAAGAAGTTTCTCCTGCTATAACTTGAAATCCAACGTACCTTAAAAACAAGAAAGCTCTGAAAGATGGAAAAGAACTGAATTGGTTCATTTCCTTCATATATGCGTGCCTGGGAATACTTAGCAGTTAGAATCAGAAAGAAGTCATCAAGGAACTGGCAATTTAATCATTGCAATAACAAATTTACCGGCAGAAGGAAATCACCTGGGCAGGTAAAAACTTTAGTGACTCAACCATCTTGCTTGCCAGTGAAATAGCAGAAGCTCTTTCGTCCTAGTAAGCTCATCATGAGTTAAAAGGAACCAAAAATCATTAGGAGTACATTTTAAGACAGACATCGAAAGCTAGACAATGACAAAAAACCAAGTTCACCACATTGACTAAACTTAACCTAACATTAAATTTACACCAACCACTAACTGTATTCAACAAACTCACCCTAACTTCAAAAATTTTAAGAACCAATAGCTGTAACACACTTGCATACAACAAGCTAATTAACCCTATCAGAGGCCAAAAAACAGCACTTTATGTTCATCATTCCAATGAATCATATGGGCCAGAGAAGTAAAGAGATAGGTTGCAAAGAAAAATCAAGCCCAAAAATTTTGATGGATGCACAGCTAACCAAAGAACACACGAGCATCAAAAGCTGTGACTAGTCACACTATTTCAGACATTTATTTTGTTTGCTTATGCTCTTTCAAGAAACTAATGTCAATGCCAACACTTCATAGGCTACTCAAGATTAAAGAGATGGAAATTTACTATAATTACTCCACAACGGAGTAATTACAATTAGCAAAAGACAACCATCATGAACAAGATAAATAAATACAGGTATAGCGGGCACAAAACCAGAATTAGAATACAAGGCAGCCAATTATTTTGGAATAGCTAGTATTTCAGAATCAGTCTTCATTTCTTTCCCCTTTATGTTTCTTTCTTTTGGGGGGTTTTTTGGTGGGTGGGGCAACAGGAGTTATTATGATGCTTGAAATTTACCTCCACACTACTCTTGCCAAACCATGTTCCTATAAGGTGTTCCTCCTTATCTTGTCCTGGATATGAATATTCAAAAATATAGCAATCCCCACCATAAAACTTAGACTGATCTGAAGCTGGAAGGAGAATCTTCTCCTGGCCACTCACACGCCAAACCTGTGCAAGCCAATAGAGCCATAATCAACAAAATGACCACAAAGAGGCAGCAAAATATTTATAGCATGTTGCAAAGTCACATTTGGGTTTAGAGAGGAAGTGCACTCAAGGATGCACCTCAAAAATTCCTCAGAAGACTTCTAGAAGCATTAATTACTCTTGAAACTCCTCCAGTTTCAGACATTTGCTAACTTATCTATCTCCATGATGGTTCTTTGCCTACTTAATTTACATGGCAAAAAGTAGCTAATCTTGTAAATAGCTCTTTCCATTCGATAGAACTCAGGAGGCCTTTTCTGCTATAATGAGCAGTACATTAGAATGCTATAATATCTTCTGATAGAATGATACATTTTCAACGGACAAACACATCTTCTCATTTTACCACTATTATTTGTCCACTTTAATTTTACCACCATGTATCTCTTATAGCTTTCGGACCACACCTCTTGCTTCTGCTTCCCATGTCAGGGCAGGCAGCAATGCCATGTTCAAAGACACATTTGTAATGAATGTCTGATCATAAAGAACTCATGAAGATAAATCCTTGGGCCTTTCTGTAAAGACTCTCCTTCAAATCCTACATCAAATTAATTGCTTGTACGGGTAAGAAAAACATACAGCACCTGGAGATTTCCTGTAACATCAATGTAAGGTTGAGGTTCTTCTTTCACAGGAGCAGCTTTCAACAGACCCTTGACATTCACCCCCTGGCGTCTTAGAAGCGCTAGAAAATCATTGAAAACAAGAACCTTAAGACTTATTATAATGGTACTGAGCCACCAATTACAATAGTACTTGCCAAAACAACACAAGAAACAATGAAGAAGTTGGTGAGACTGGTTATGATGGAAACTTTCATGGAAGAAGCAAGATATAAAAATAACAAAAGCACCAAATAATCAGTTACTGACCTGCAACTTTGCTTCTACCATCCTCAGAGACAGGTACATCAGTGGTCTGGGGCCATGTTTCAAACTTTGATCTGAACATCACAGTCTCAAATCCCTCAATTACCCGTATGATGTGGGATTTTGGTTGTTCACCAGCATGCACTAACTCCTGAAAAATACAATCAATAATATCTAAGGATATTAAGTATTTACATCAAAACAGGCTTCCAATAGTGCAAAGAGTGAGTATGAAAGGCTTAAGAATTACTTCTGCAGCTCCACTTGCATTCTTTCTTTCATCAAGAGAAGTATTTCTCCCCATCCATACAAACACTTCCACTCCACACTCTAGAATATAGCAATTATTTGTGTCAAGTAATTCCCTTGTCAAAGAATCAGCCTCAATGGGTTCTGCCTGCCCCTTCTTAACCCTTGAAAGAAAAAATGTAAGTTAGAATTATAACATTTTCAATTTCATAATCTCCATGTCCAATGAATCTAAAATTAATGAAGAAAAAAAATCATAAACATTATTTTCTAATTTTTCATCCTTATCAGATTATCTTCAATGAATCAACATCAACAGACTTTCCCCTTCAAAAAGCTCAACAGACAAACATAGTTCCATTTAAACAAAATAACTGTCCATTACAAGAATACTATACTAGCATCCAATAATTTACCATCTACATGAAATTTTAATATAATGCAGAATGCAGAATCATACCTATAGATATATGATCTTTTATGGGTAAAGTTTTGAGGGGTGGCTAAATACAGGTGGATGGCGAGAGGAGAGGGAGATGACGTCCTGGGTTGACTTGGGACTCTTTGGTTAGGAAAGATTTAAAACAATTAGATGTCACGCAAAACTTAGTTCATGTTATCCTCTTTGATTTCCTCTAATGGCCTTTGAGATTTTCAATTTTCAATTTTCAATTTCTAACATGAAGATAATAGATAATATATATTCTTTTGATCTTCTTGTTTTTTTCACTCTTCCTAATATAGCAAACATTTACCCATACAACAACAACAAAAAAAAGCCTTAAGGATGATATCATTTCGTAGTATTGTAAAAAATAGCAGGCATTAGTGCCATTCTGAGGCAAAAAACATAAAACAGCCTGAGACGATGTATCACCTGAAAAGCTTAGCGGAATAAGTTTCACCAGTCTTGTCTTCATCAGAGACTGTTTTCCTTGGAAGTGGAGCAAAACCGCCAAAAAAACCCCAAAACTCTCCAGTTTCAGCATCAGCCATCAATTTCCCATCCTCTATCAAAGAAAAAAAAAAAAGTCAGACCAAAAGAGACAATCATTCAATAATTTGTGGAGTTTGCAAACATAATCCTCCACTTACCAATGGCAGCTATATCACATTTTCCATCATGATAAGTATCTTTAATATACTGGACCACTTCTAAAGCTTTGGCTCTCTCTTGGATGGATGAGTTAGAGCCATTGAATTGAAAAATCTTTGACTTGGTATCAAGAACAAAAATGTCATCATGGTTGAGTGATGACCGAGCAAAAGGAACCTGTCTTCGGCAACAGAAAATAGGAGCTTGAACTAAGGACAGCACAAACGTAGTAACAAAGAAAAGAATTCATCATTTACATCATCATCAATTCCCATAGAGTAGCATGGGTTGGCCTAGGTCCCAGGGGTAAACTTGCTCATAAGAATGTGAGGATAGGCACATGGGCCTTGGCTTTCATTCCTTTTAAGTGCAAATAATCTAATTGAGGGTTATCTATATGGATCAATTATCCAAATTCACACAATTCTGGGCATTTATGTGTTCTCAATTACCTAGTGATTACTGGAAATTTTGTTTTCAGAGGCTTAAAAGTACTAATTATTCACCAACAAAAGATCTAATTCCATGGACTTGCCTCTTGTACATAAACGGCATGTTTTCCTTTGCAGACAAACAAGCGTGTCTGGTGTTCTTCAGCTTCAGCATGTTTAAAGCCAGATGCAACTCCACCTTCTTGAGGTATGATACATGGTTTGAAATAAGATAGGAACTTTTCTGTTTCATGGCCCTGTACTTCACGATACTGTACGGCACGGCCCCCAAGAGCTGCATCCAGTTCCACTGTTTTAACGGCTGCTGTCCCTGCTTCATCCTGTAAAAAAGAATTTTGATCATAAGAGCAACTGCAACAAATAAGATCCTAGTTTTGTTTAGTGTAAAATTAGAAAGGCAGAAACTGACCTTAGAGGTATCTTTACCAAGCCAGTAATGAATATCATGGCGGAAGGCACCACTTTTTAGGGAAGTAGTCTGCAGAAAAGGTAACATCAAATCATGATGTCTATGTATCAAAGATGTTGCATGTAGATTGATGCTATTTAATAGAGGAAATTAGAAAGAGCATGCATTGATTTAGAGCCAGTAGAAGATTGCTAACCTTCAAAATCACATAGGAGTCCCCAGTGAAAAACTTCCCATAAGAGGACTTTGGGACAGGAACTGGGCAAAAGTTTTCAATCCGCCAAATTTCAAGTCCACTTTTTTATATTTTGGTGAGTCAAGGAAGCAATCATTTGAATGAAAACATGCAAAACCTTATGCATCTAGATCAAAATAATAGTCAAACTAAACAGTATAATGTAATTCATTTGTTGAATATCGTAATCAAAAGATGCTGCACATTTCATCAAATGGAGGATACACTTTCTGTCCAGCTCCTTGGAAAGCTGCATCTAGATCCCTCATGGAAACTGCCATGCTGTTTCAGCAATTAGATTATATGGATATCCAGAATTTTGGTTTGAGTGTGCAAAAAATAGCAACCTGAAAAAGTATTGGCAACAACAGTCAAACATAACAATTTTCACAAAACAAACTGCCAGGACATCTTGCAAATTATGCAGTTGTGCCAAATTGTCTTCAGTAATCATTATTGCAATCCCAAATAATTCTGTGATTGGGTATCTCAACTTAATTTGACATAATATTTTTCAACCTATATGATAAGTTCCACCATCAGAATTTTCACCAAGTTATGCGGTCAGCTTCTGAACCTTTCCTAACGCACAGCAGGTGCAAATATCATTTCTAAACCATAAATTTTATCATAAACCTTCGTAGCAGGCTACAGGCCATGGTACAGCATGACATCATCCCTAGATGAGAACTAGAACTGTAAAGTATTATACATCAACGCCTCTCATTTCTTGTATTAATGATGAAATACCAATCAAAAGCATGTTCTGTAAGACAGCTACTAACTGAGCTGGCAGCAAGGTACACATAATCAGGACAGGTAGAATCACAATCCAGTATCTTTCTCAATGACCTCACAATGCTTTTTATTCAGTCAACATTAATTTCATGCCAAAGTTCTCAGGTTCAAAGCAAAGCAGAACATTTCTCGGCAAGGCGGATTGCACAACCAATGGGATAGTTGAACTGAATATTTGCTAATAACGTATGACATGCCAATGCCATTCAGTTCATCAATTAGAGATACACATCCACCTACAAGGTAAAGCCTCACATCAGCCTCAGAAAATGCCAACTGTACGTCCCATATCTAATTGTCTCACCAATTGCATTGAAGCACTTACTTTTCTGCCATCTAATTGGGAACTTTGTTTCAGATACAATTCTTTGGACGAAACTCACATGGCTTAGTAAAGATCAGTAACTAACCAATAAATAACGAATAACGTGCAGAACCCAAAACACAAACAATGATCAAAAACATATTTGAAATCCATGAAACAGGGCAGCCTACATATTAAAACGTAGAGTTACAAACATACAGTAATTGGCACACTAACCAATAATCTTACCCAATAGAAAAAGAGAAGAGTTTAGCACAAGAAAATGTTAAGATAACACAATCAGATATTTCGATTTTCAAAACGTAGCAAATCGATACAATCATACGGCTCGAGAAAGAACAATAATAACAATCATATAATAAAAAGACAATCTTAGCACCAACAAGCAGCTCCCTCAGGCTAAATAAAAGAGAAAACCAAGGAAGCAACGCCCGGGTCAATAAGAAACGCACTCCCACATGACCAATCTAAATATCAGACCAAATCCCACCACGAAACAGGCACCAAATGAACATAAAGGATCAAATTTTGCTGTTTTCAACAAAGGTTCCTTTCAAGAAAGGACACCCCACATGTGAATTCTTCAAGAACCAAACATCCTTATATGCAACTCGTTATACTTTGCAAAAGAGACGTTAATTCATAAAACGCAGATGCTAAAAATATCGAAAGTGAACGAAAAAACGCAATCTTGAGATAAAAGTACCTATTTTCTGGTGAAAAAAGTTCTATCTAGAAGCACCGAGATCCAATCTAATGACCAAGATTACAAGAAAACTATTGAATTACAATTTTTAAGGAAAAGCAGAGACAAAGGAAGGGCGAAAGAGGTGAGAGGAACAAAAGGTGTGAGAGAGAAGAAAGCAGAGGAAAGTGGGCCTAAAAGCAAATTATCAAATGAAGTATAGAAAAAGAGAGAGAGAGAGAGAGAGAGAGAGAGGGGCTAGAGAGAAAATTATGGAAAAAAGAGGAGAGATGATGAGAAGGGAGAGGGTCAAGGTTGGAGGGAATGATGAGAGACAGGCGTGTCTATCACTAACTGCAACACAAGCAAGGCCACCCCCGCAATCACATGAACCCACGAAGTCGGAGACTGACTGTTAAGGTTTGCATTAAAAATAAAACACGGGCGTCACCATAACCAGACATCCATCCAGACGTTCTTTTCAAGTTTTAGGGATAAAATCATCGAAACATACGACTATCAGGCTTTTGTTGGACAAAGAATCAAATAACAAAATATCTTTCTTACAGCTTATATTTTCCTCTCTAGTGCTGTTCGGTTATTTATTTATTTATTTATTGGGTTAATTTCCTTCCCCTTTTGCGCCACGCCCCACCTTCACTAAAGCATTTTAATGCCATCAAAACAGGAAATACAGCACAAGCTTGGAAACCCCATGATTACTGTCAACGGGAAAGATAACCAAAAGAAGAGTAAAAGCTCGAAATTATTAATCTAGGGAGAATAAATAAAAAAAAAAAAAAGCCACACTCGCTTAAAACATAGAATACACTTAAAAAGTATTTAAACTTGAGATTTTACCGTTGTTTTACATAATCTCAATTTCGTTCTCAGTACTAAATTAACCATACGACTTCGTCCTTCCATAAATCTTATTTTCTTTCTTTTTCTTTTTCTTTTTTTTTTCCCCCCTTGATCTTTAGCACAAACTAGCATCTCTGGTTAAACAAAGAAAGGATTGAATTAGACTGGGAAAAGTTTGTACCTTTAATTATTACGAGTTCATTAATCTTCTTACAGGTGGGATTTGCTTGTTATTGTCGCTGTTGTGTGCGTGTGCGTGCGTGTGTGTGCGTGTGTGTGTAGAATGTGATATCTCAATTAGATGTTTATGGGTTTAAACTAAAATAGATTTAACGGTTATAATACTGAAAATCTCAACATATTATCATTATGGCCAAAAAAAAAAAAAAAAAACTTTTTTAAGGAAAATTTCAAAGTTGTTTGCATGATGACGAGTATTTATTTGAAACACGAGAGACAAATAAGATAATTGAATTTAAAATTGTACATTTAATTCAGGTGATCTTAAATTTGGTTAACTGGGATGGCCAGAGAAAGACTAGTGAGTTTTGGACCGTTGGGGACGAGTGACTGTGGGAAGGCTGACTTCCGCGATGTGAGGAACAAAGGCAGCAAAGGGCAGACAGGTAGGGAACCCTCTTGTTTAAGTATTACTCCATTTCTAACGTTTCTTTGCCTCTCAATTTGCTGAATTGGGTGTCACCGTTTAGGCAATTGACGGATTAAAGTCTTGTGTTTGGATTTATTGCACTTTTTCACGTGGATTATTTTCTCACCCCCATAAGTTTCATTTGGATTCTCACATTTTATATTTGTTCAATTGAGTCTGTATATTTAGAATATTACAACCATCAAGTCGAATTAGGCAAAATATTTTATTACATAATAATTAGTACGTGAATAAAAGGATATGCCAACCCTTTGTATAAATGTTCTTTAACCTATAATTCAATGTGATTTTATTACTATTAAAGTGTAAATAAAAATCTTAAATATTTACCGTAATTAGTAAATTTCAAAAATTATCATTTATTTATTAAGTATATATATTTTTTTAAAAAATGAATCTCTCAAATTGGGTGACTTATACGTTTAACATTTTACATTCTAATCTTAAAAATGAGTGTATAAAGAGGGAAAGCATACTTTAGCTTCGAGATTTTTGATGATTTTTTTTTTAATATCATTAAATTATAATATCACTTCATAGACAGATGGGAGATTACCGCGCCATGAAAATAGTCGAGAGGTCGAAAATTCCATGCAACGTATATATGCCCGCATTCAATCCAGTGCTTCTCTTGGGGGCTCAGTTTTAAGCACTCTGACCCATTGGGTAGAATTAGCCCCAACCTGATTCTTCTTAATCAAGCTGGGTCAGTTCCTACTGGTTCTTTTAGATTTCTCATCCCTTTTAAGCTCACTACACTTGAAATTTCTAGCCCATATATTTCATTAATCTAGACCCTCCCAATTTTTCATGGGCTCTGCTTCAAAATGGCACCCAACAAACTACGAATCATCCCAGCTTTTCGATCTTAACCTTGGACCCAACGCCAGGCCTCCCAAATTGAAGCCTTCCACAGATTGCTCACCGTACGGCCCACAAGGCCCATCTCTGTTTCATACTCTTCCGTGGCTCAACTCCAAATCCCTTTGTGTTTTTTCTTACCATTGTGGCCCAATGCCACGATTTACGATGGCGGAAAGATGCGTAGTTACGGCTTGCCGTTCGGCCTCGATATACGGCGACGGCTTGTCCGTGCCCCATTGATTTACGCAAGGAGACCGACCACCTAGCGTCTGCCTAATATTAATCTCCGACAATCTCAATTATACGCAATGTTCTATATTCACAGTCTTTCAAATCGAGAGAATCGCGGTGAGCTGAATCATTCAGGGGGACCAAAAAATAAATAAAAGAATTATGTAAATAGACATGAACGAATGGAACTACACCTCGCAAATATTTGATTATTAACTAATAATTAGTAAATTTTAAGTCTAACGATGTATAATAATTGATAATTATAATTAAATAAGATAAATTAATACTTTAATCGTATCTATTTTGAAAATGGCAGCTAATCCACAATCTAAGTACACCCTTTGAAGTGCCCTTCAGCCGAGTCCAGCAGAGGCATGCAATATAAAGTCGTCGCTTGTTAGAAGTTTCCTGGCCTATTTGCAGTATTCAAACCTTGGAAAAGCCAATGCGGCACTTTCCTTTTTCTTGTCAAATTTTGCTCCCACTGGTATCCTCTCCGCCTTAGGATTTGAATAATGCAGCGGGAGAACATCGTTCATGTCCTTTTGCTTTGCTTCGGGGAATCCAAATTGTCGAAAATGATCGAGATCAGGACAGTAGCTCTGGCGCATCTCCTCGTTTTTGCCAACCCGAATGCTCAATGTCAGCTTCTACTTCACCATTTTCATCATCAATATTGGCACTAGCACTGACTCCTTTTGATAAGTACTCATCAATATTGGCAGCAGGCCGCTTTTCGAGATCGAATTCCCTTGTGATCACTTTCGGGGTCTCGTCAGAGCAGCAGCCACTTCTTGCCCTCGATCTGTAGCCATCTCTTGAAAGTTGAACATTGTGAGCGTACCCACGAGTGCTTTGCAGTGGTGTTGAGTTAGGTTGGTTGGTGAATTGAGAATGGTTATTAGTATTCATGGGACTTATTTTTGTGTTTGATTTTCTTTTTCAGCTCGTCCATCAACACCCTCTGAACCCTGTATAGCTGGTGGAGTTGCTGTACCTACAAGTTAAGAAAAAGAGAGATCAAATAGTGGTTATGGTTGGACTGCTATGAGAGCGCCTGTTTGAAATAGTAATCATGGATGCAGTTACGGTCGTGAATCATGGTTACTTTTGCAAAAAAATTAGGCGGTTAAACTGCATTTTGTGTTCATACTACTGAACTTTGTCGTACAGGTCTCTTTTAAAATAGAAAAATTGTGTATCCTTCGGCTGAAATATGACATCGTTGAGCATTCGTGTCAGTAAATGGAAAATGGTAGATCTGAAAATGGAGTTTACCTGGTCTTTAAAGATATCCTCGTGCAACTGCATTGTCTTTTTGATGGCATCTATCTTGTGATTATCAGGCATCTCGCAGTTAACCTTGTCCAACCCAGAAATCTGGAGGTCCTTAATTAGCACCATGTTTTGCAAATAGTCCCGGACATCCACACAATGCTCGCCAAAGTTGCTGCTATTTGGTGTTGCTGCTAGAGCATTGATGGCATATTCAAGCTTGGTGCCCGTGCCTGGAACAGTGCATCAATATCTGATTTTATCAAAGTGCCAAGTGTATAATAGTTCCAGTTTAACTACCAAAAAGGTACTAATAAAAATAATGGTTCAGTAAAAAAAAAAAAAAAACTGATAAAAATAATGGTGAATATAATTGCAATGACAAGAAAGTGAATCAATTAAGGAGAGGAGCCTTGAGTCGCATCTGATCTTGCAATAGGAAAACTCATGCAATTACACATTTGCAGCTTAGATCTTTTCGTCAACATCTTCCTAGATTTTTACTCGTTCCTTTGTTTGGTCAATGGGTCCATGGAGGCAAATATTAGGCAAAGATGTGCCATTTTTCCATAAAATGTCTCACTAAGTTTGTTGTCCTTCTAAAACTTTATAAGACAGGATGTTGAACAAAGTGTGGGGATAAAAGGAACTGCTCATCCCAAGATTGCATTGGGAACTCTGAAAATGATGCAAACAGTTCCTACACAGTGGACAGGATGTTAGGGGAATATTGGATGTGGGCACTAGAAAGACCAAAGATGCTCTCTCTCTATCTCTCTCTCTCTCTATCTCTCCCTGTTCGTTCGTGTATAAAAATTAGTTCTAGCAAAGGGATCACTTCTTTCCGCTTCCTTTCACAATACAGCCTTTTTATGTACTGATAATGGAATCAGATGCCACCTAAAATTGCCCTCACGATGAATTTCACTTCTTAGAGCCTTGAAGCAGTTCAAGAATACAAATCCTTGACAAGGCAGACCATAAGACAGAGATAAAAGAGAGATTTCAGGGACAGTTCTTACATGACTATGCATACAACGTGTTAGCAGGAGACAGACAGTGGTTGGCCTAATTCCTTCAGAACCTGAACCTAAAGATCCAATCCAAAATTCTGGTTTTTGTGTCAGGAAATAAAAGCATATGCAAACGAGTCAACAACAATAAACCATGAATATCAAAGAAGTTCAAGGACTAAAAAAAAAAGAACTTCACAATTGCTCTTATTGTATTACCTGCAAAAGCTCAGTGAACATCGTCCTCCATGCCCCCACCAACTGCACTCGTTAGTAAACCAAATCTGAGAAATTAGTAAATTGTGAATTCCCTTATGATCAACCTCCATTGCTTATCTTTTATTGCAACACGAGTCTCAGCTTCCTTGGCAGTAAACAAGCCCCCTTTGATTCAGAAAGATCAGCAAACAAAAGCGAGAAATTTTTCTTATTTTTGTTTTGGCATGGCCGGGATTGGCCTCTCTGGATCCTTAACTTATTAGAGAAACAACGGAGGCAACCCTTTCCTTTAAAAATTGTAACCTTGGCCTTAATAATTTAAGCTCGACAACGAAGAGGCATGAAAAAGGCTGGATTATTGCAATGTGTTCCCCAAGAAATACTCTAGTTAATAACCTAAACCTCATGGATCAATTTTCTCTCTGTCTCTCTCTCTCTCTCAATTTTCGTCCTTAATTAAGATGTTTTTGTTAGATTTTTTTTTTTTTGACTCTGTGATTAAATTTTAATGGTTATATTTCATTTTTCTGACTTTTCAACCTCTCATGTAACAAAAAAAAAAAAAACTAGACTTATCAGCGAAACCAGTCCTGTAGAGTCGGTGGAAGTTCCACAGTCACGAATAGTAAATATTGACATTTAAAAAAAAAAAAAGTAAATAATTAAAAAAGAAGTCATCGTAATGTTAAAAGTGTTATTATATCAATGCATATATATATATATATATATATATATATATATATATATTAAAAACTAAGAAAAATTATTTTTTTCGTTCGTATTTGTTGAATTTGTGTATAATAGAAGTTTATAAAGATATTAATTTATAAATTGATAAAAAAGATATTAATTTGTAATATTTTTTAAATATATGTAAATTTAAAATTATATTTTTTATTTTCTTAATTTAATATTTTATTATTTAAATAAATTTTAAATTTATACATAAAATATAAAGTAACACATGAAAGAGTAATATAAATAATGATTAAGTTGTGCTCTCACCAACTTTTTATTTTGTTTTCTCCTTTTTTTCTCCTTTCTAAGGCAATCAAAAGGCTAACCCCACTTTCAATGCCAAAACACCGCAACAGAGAAAAAGCACACCCTTGAGTTTGAGGTGCTCAAAGCAGGGATAGAAAGACTAGGCCGTCAAATGAGCAACAAAAAGTACAACAAGAACAAGTGAAATTTTATAACGAGGTCACATTGCATTGCTCTTTACAGAGCGAGCAAAAGGCAGTTAAACACGGCCTTTTTGTTAAGGTTCTTCCAGCAGTTCAAGTACACAAGAAGCGGAAAAAAGAAACAGACTAGAGAGGTTTTTAACTATTTGACCCTTCTTGGCTTATAGCTGCGGCATTGGACCGCTGACCTTCCTCCTCCGAGCTACGTTATCTGGCATTTATTTTTTTCACAAAGTATAATGCTGCTGAATTGTGTCGATGTCCAAGCCTTTAAGCTTCGCCACCGACTCTACGTGCCCCTTCAGGGTGTTAAGCTCCCGAAGCCTGGCAGCACAAAGTTAAGGTGACACGTTGTTAGCATATTGATTCACAAGGGGACGCTGATTCTGAGCTACAAATGATAGTGCAGGAAAATAATTTTCTCTCCAATAGTTATAGACGACAGTTTGATATTTGCAAGGTCGATATGATTGACTACAAACCTTGCAACTTCGGCACGTCGTCTGGCCTGCTCAGCGATCTCGGACAACTCCCTATAGCTGCTCTTCTCGTTTAAGATGCTGGCGGTTTGTGGCGGTTGAAGGCCATGCAAGGTTCTTTGAGCAAGAGCCCACTGAGCTTCCCTCTCCTCTCTACCGTAATCTTTCTTGGTGGTGAATGCCGTCTGTTAAAAGCGGACAAAGTAGATCAGAGCATAGTTCCAACTGCTTTTGAAGTTCGGAAACAGAATATTATGGGGAATGGATACATACCTTGTTCTCAAGCAAGTTGAGCCATGCCTTTCCACTCAATATGTAACGGGTGGCGAATTTCATCAAGTCAAGAGGGACATAGAAAACGATACTGTAAAGCCAGATGACACCAGCCCATCCCCAGCCAACTCCCTTAATCCTTGCAAAACCCCAGTCGGCATATACAGTAATCAAAGTTGCAACCTGCAAGCCAGAGCTGATTAAGCCACTTGATGCATATGAAGTGTACCAAACCCTTTTGAGTAAAGTATGAAACATTGCGAGGATTGTCAAATTAAACAAAAAAAAAAAAAATCCATCATTCTTTTCCGTTGGAATGGTACTTGGGACAAGAATGAATCCAGTACAGTAGAATTCATACCAGTTGTGCAAGTACAAATGCTGTCATTAGTAGCAGACCAGGGCGTTCAACATAGGACCAGCTGCGAGACCGAGTCACAAATATGAGAGCTTGGCTCACAATACTGACTTGAAGGTATAAAGCGGCCGTCATTTCGTGGTTATTATGCCTTATAGATCTTACAGAGAATTTGTCCTGCAGTTATTAAGAGTCAAAATTGTAAGGCGTGAGGTAACAAATTGGATCTTCAATTCATTTGAAAGTATAAGTTGGCGAGCTACTGCAGATCTTACCGTAAAGAAGTCAGTCTTGTGTATTGCCCAGAAGAATATGACGGTCATTAGAGCCAGGTAACCACCAAGTGCAATACCAGTGGCAAATATCTCTTTTAATTTCCAGCTGTCAGGCAAGGGAGATGGTTTCACTCTATCCTTTGAGATTGTCATAATTGTACCTAAGGATCGAGATAAATACATGAGATGAGTCATCAATATTATGCTTCTGTGTTAGCTTGTGCGCGACCACACTCACTAAACAACTCACCGTCATTCAAAATGGCAATGATCAGAACCATGAAAGGAGAGAAGTCGAACTTCCATATCAGAGCAATAAGCATGAAACCAAACTGCAGAATTAGAAAATTGAGAGTGATTAGTCTTTGCTAATAATAGCGATACCGCATTATTGAATTTTACGGATCAATCACTATTAACTTACCACAATACGGATGGTGATGGATACGGCATAGATCTGCAAAATTTGAGGAAATTAAGTGTATTGCTGCTACCAGAAGACAAAAAAAAAAAAGAACAAAATAAAGGGAAGCTCGTTAAGGAGAAGAGAGACTAACAGTGTAGTTCTTCATCCTCTGGAAAATTGCTCTGCTAGTCAGCACGGCACTAATGATGACACTCAATCCAGGCTCCGTCAGAACAATGTCAGATGCACTTCGTGCAGCATCTGTAGCATCAGCAACAGCGATACCAATATCTGCCTTCTTCAATGCAGGTGCATCATTAACACCATCACCAGTCATTCCAACGAGGTGCTTACTCTCTTGCAACCTCTTCACAATTTCATATTTGTGTTCTACGTAGAAGATGAAGGAGCGTGTCAAAAATATTTCCATCAGAGCCATCATTCGTAAAATTTAGTGTCCACAACCACCTCTCCTAAAAAACCACCTATCAACAATAATTAGCCAGCATATGAGTGGCCTTACCTGGAAACACACCGGCAAAGCCATCTGCCTTCTCAATCAACTCTTCCACAGGAAGAGCGTCTATGCTTGGGTCCTTGTGCTGCCCAAGCAATGATGCAGATGGATACATGTTTGTTCCCATTCCAAGTCTTCGCCCAGTCTCTTTTGCAATGGCAAGTTGATCACCTGGAAATTAACGTAGCTGTGAGTAAGCTCCTTACATAAGAGAACAACAAAAGATTAATGGTTAAACAAGCTAAATTACCAGTAATCATCTTAACATTGACACCAAGATGGAGAGCTCTGCGGATGGTTTCTGCACTGTCATGCCTGGGAGGATCAAAAAGATTCAACAGGCCAACAAACTCCCATGGACCGCCAGCACTTTCCTTTGTTTTCTCAGGCACTAGCTGTAGGCATGGCAGGATAGCATAGTAAGATGGTGTGAGTCCTTTTCAATGATAGAGAACAAAGGTAAACTGTGGAGCATCAAAGCTAAAAATTAAACCTGTCTAGCAACAGCCAGAGACCGAAGTCCACGCTCAGCAAACTTTTCAATGACAGCATGGACCTTCTTCCTGAGATCTTCTCTGGCGTTGCAGAGACTAAGGATCTATTCAATGAGAAAAGGCGGTTAACACAGGTAAATTAAATAATGTTTTTGATTTATAACATAATTTTGTGGCAATTAAATGCAAAACAGCAACTTACCTGCTCAGGTGCACCTTTACTTGCTCGATGCCAGTCTCCATTGCCGTCAATGTAGGTCAAAGCAGTTCTTTTGTCCACAGGATTGAAGGGAAGGAAATGCATCTCTCTTATACCAGCTCTCGCCTGCATTCATTTGCATAGATTTTAAGGTGAGCAAAGCATTCGCTAGCTTTTGTCTGTCAGAATATGCAGGGCAGAGAATTTTACCTCCTTCGGGTCAGCAAGCATTCCAACCATGGCAGCATCAATGGCATCCTGGTTCTCAACCCTAGAAGCCCTGGCAGCAAGCAGGACCACGTGATCTTTGTCCACGCCCTTTGCAAACACCTCTATTAAGTTTTTGTCAACACTGAGCTTGTTAAGGGTGAGGGTCCCAGTTTTATCACTGCAAAGGACATCCATACCAGCCATTTCTTCAATGGCAGTCATACGCTTAGTGATGGCCCCCTGTTGAGACAACTTATGAGATCCAATAGCCATTGTCACAGACAAGACTGTAGGCATGGCAATGGGGATGCCTCCAATCAATAGAACCAAGAGATTGTCAATTCCGTCCCTATACTTGCGCTTCTGAATTGGGTACATGACTATGATCTCAGCTAATATTCCAACAGCAATGGAGCAGATACAGAAGTTCCCAATAGCAGTGAGCACCTTCTGGAAGTGCCCAACTTGGTTGGTGCTGTCCACAAGATGTGCAGCCTTGCCAAAGAAGGTGTGAACTCCAGTGGCAATAACAACAGCCTCAATTTCTCCTTGTTTGCAGGTAGAACCAGAGAAAACTTCATCCCCAGGATTCTTGGTCACTGGAAGTGATTCTCCAGTGAGAGCAGATTGATCAATTTTCAAAGGATCACCATCAAGAAGTCGGGCATCAGCAGGGATGATATCTCCTAATTTTATACCAATAATGTCTCCCGGAACAAGAATTGCAGCATCCTGCTCTGTCCATTTCCCATCTCGAAGCACCTGCAGACAGTAGAAGAGATGTGAGGAATCTTATAAATGCAGAATCAGTCAAACAGAAGTATTCAAATAACATCCATCTTCACAATCTTCAATAACCATAACTATTGCAGCATTTTTAGTTTCGATGCAACTACTGCAACATTTGAAAACTATTAAAAGGTTTTGAGGGTGGGGGTGGGGCGAGTGTGTGCTCTATTCTTGGAGTCTTCCGCTGATATAAAAAAAAATGAATGCTTGCGCAACAGCAACGACCCAAAATCATCAAAATTCACATATTAAGACTATATTATTGCGGGTATTATTGAACAAGAAGACAGGCATATACCCACAAACACAGACCAACTCATAGGCCTGCAAAAATTTGATGCTCAGTATCAAGAAAAATGGCCACCTTCCAAGGTCGATAGCAAGTCCTTAAATCTGTTGAAGATCCTTTTCAGCAAATTGGTTACCTTAGTTTTCGGAGCGAGGCCAGCCATAAGTGCAGCAGCAGCATTGCCAGCATTGTTCTCTTCAATGAAACTAATGGTGGAGTTGATCACCAGCAAACAAATAATACCAACAAAGTCTTGCCAGTCCGGGGGCTGCCCGCCACCATTTGCCAATGCAATTGCCATAATAGCTGCAGCCTCCATAACCCATGAAAGTGGGTTCCACATGAACCCCAGAAACTTGAGAATTTTGCTTTCCTGTTCATTGAAACATTCATGGTATTAGCGTATCTATGGTATGACATGCAGCATGATACCCTCCAAAAGTTAACCATCAGTCCATCATATGTATCAGTGGGCACCTTTTTCTCTTCTAGTTTGTTGGGGCCAAAGATTTGAAGCCGGCTGTCTCCTTCGTCCGAGGACAAACCATTTTTGGTACATTTCAATTGCTCAAACACTTCCTCCACAGGAATGCGTTCCTGTAAGCAAATTCATCATTAAGAGACATATCTACTGGAAAAAGGTTACAAAAACGTAACCTTGAATTTAAGGGTCTAAACTTCTAACTTATTGTTCACAATTTTATGCAATTTCTCCATTCATTAGAATTTTTTTTGTTCTTTTTATAAAAAAGATAATTCAATCTGATCTTGAATTTAACTTTTCAATGCAATTTGTCATCATCCTTTCCAACTATCCATCCGAAAGTTTTAAAATAAAATAATTATATATATATATATATTTTTTAAATATCACAAATATATAAGTATAAGCAAACATATGTTTATGAATGCATCATTTATAGTTATCAGTAGGTATACATTATTTATGCATAATAATTAATTAATATATATATATATATATATGATTAAACATATGTAAATCCTTGTCAGTTCGAATGAATATTAAAGAAAAAAAAGGGGGGGGGGAGCGGACTCAGGCATGCCGGAGTCCTGACTCGGCAGCAAGCTCTAGCCAGCAAGTCACAAGAAAGCGTTGACTCAAGAACAAAAATCGCCGTCGTGGTTATACTCGTTAGAGCGTGTGGGTCACGCGCCACGGGTCAAAATAATCTGAGGTGCGAAACCCGAGACGATTGAGGGGCAAAATCGTCCAATCAAATATTTGATGAGTGCGCAACTATTAAATCCCCGAATTTAAGGGGAAAAAAAAACAAAAAAGAAATAGTCTCTATCAGCGCCGTTGATTTCGTTTTTTTTTTTTTTTTTTTCGTTTTACCGTGAGAAACGGTTAAAGGGAATGGCTAAAGTACAACGGAAAGGTATCCAAATTTCCCAAAAAAAAAAAAGTACAACAAAAAAAATTATTTAACTTAATTTAATAATTAGGCACAATTATAAATATAAAATAATTAATTAAAATTATTAAATCATTTTTTTTATTTGTGTCACCTTAAATAATTATACTCGCCTAGCTGTGTGTTTTTTTTTTAATAAAAAAAAAGTCAGAAAGTGCACACTTGGTTTCTTTCTTTCTTTCTTTCTTTTCTTTAATCTTTTTATTAAGATATTTTTATGATTCCTTGTTTGGGGAAGGAAAAGGATGGTGACTAGTTTTTTTTTTTATTTTTTTTTTTTGCGGGGAATATTGTAATATAATGATAAAAATAAATAAATAAATAAAAACATAGCCAACTGAGACTTTGTATCTATTCGTTTCACGTGCGTTGCTCTGTTTCACGCGGCTGAGATGCTCTTGTCAAGAACAAAGCCAAGGCAATGAAACGGCCTTGTTTGGCTGGAGAAGGAAAGGGAAAGAAAAGTGGAGTAAGAGACGACAAGAAAACTAGGGGTTCTGAGTTTTTGATCACTTGGGATAGTAGGGAGTATGGACTCAAGAAAAAGTAGATTACTATATGAAAAGAAATTTAAGATTAAAATAAAAGTATTTTTTTTTCTTTTGTTGGCAAAGAAAATGAAAAGAATAAAAAGATTAAGAAATGGAGATTTAAAAGACCAAACCCCATCACACCCGCCGGGTTGCTGCCGGCGGACTGTGCAGATCAATAAAAAATGAAGTCAAAGAACACGAAAACAGGGAAGATGGCATCAAAGTAGCCAAAACCCAGTTGAGATCCCACTATCTTGATCGCAAAGGACACATGCACAAGAAGAAAAACAATCCAAAACTTCTGTTGAACAAAAGCAAAAAAATAATAAATAATAAATAAAAAAAGGCAAGAGAAATAAATACCAAATCAACAGACTCGTTCTTGATCTCCTCAAGACTGATATTCGCCTTTGCCATCTTTGTCCTCCTTCCAACTCTCCCACTCTCAGCAACGAAAACAAAAGAACAATTTCGATCTCAGAAAACGATAAAAAGGATTTGATTATGAGGAGCAGTCAACAAAGAAGAGGAGGAAAAACAACGAGGCAAAAGGAATGGACCAATCAATGAGGGACTGTTGACTATCCCTAGAGGGGAAGAAGAAGGGTATAAAAAACTAAAAAAACAAAAAACAAAAAACAAAAAATACAAAAAACGAAAGAGAGAGAAGGTGGTGGTATGGAGGATTCTTATGGACTCCTTCCCTGCCTCCGCCTCCGCCTCTCCTTTTATACTCATTTTTGCGTGTGTTTTTTCTGCGCAAAGGTTGGCGTACAATTTCCACATTTTCTCTACACCAGTCTTGCCCCTCGTTACGTTAGCCTGCCGTTTAAGCCGCCCCTCAGGTGGGCCCTGTCCCCTCAGGCAACATTTTTATTATTTTTATTTTCACAACTTACCAAACCATGCATAAATTAAGAGAAAAACAAATAATTTATAATAAAGTAAATTTTTTAAATATTTTATTTTATTTATTTATATTTAACTCGATGACCTTTCTTTTTCACTCAAATTTTTTTCCTCTCTCTTTATAAAAAAAAAAAAAAAAAAATTCCCCGTCTCTCTTCGGGGTTATTATCGGTACCGCCATTTCTACTCGCCCACGAAGCCCTGTTTCTGGCAAGCATGTCCAACTAGATTGCCATCAAGGCAACAGGAGGGTGGTTGCCGTCTCTCTCTGCCACCCGCTGACTGGTCGGCTCACGTTGTACCGGATTCCGAAAGCCAACCCTTTTTAATGTAATTTTACTGCTCTTTTTAAGATTTGCCATAAGAGAAAATCCTCTAGGTTAAAGCAATATATCAATCTCTAGACTTTAAAGGTAAAGGAATCAATTGAGTTAATGCAAAAAGTAGTTTTTTTTTAATTATTATTATTATTATTATTGGTTTTTTTTGGGTTCAGTTGTTGGCGCGTTTTAAAACGAAAATTCAATCATGAGCAAAATGCGAAACTCAAATTATAGATAATGGGTCTTAAATTTTATACCTAATCGCCTTTGAGTTTTCTCTTTTGAGGGTGCAAGAATGAACGAACAGATGCTTTTATTTCTTTAAATTAGGTCGCCTTTTATCTTGAATGAACCTGTTCGTATCTCTTCTTGCCGTGGCTTCGTGGTTCACATGGACGAATGCCAAGGTGCGTTAGAATTCAGATTATGACCGGGTAACAAACAAGCACGAGATAAAATACGGCTCTATCTCTGTACATGCCGATTGATTCTCTTTTGAATTTGTTTTTTTTTTCTCTCTCTTTTTTTTTTCCTCTCTCTCTGAAAAGCTAAGGGCGTGTTTGGCCGCACCATCAAAATATTGTTATTAATTTTTGATCTTTGATATTTAAATTCTACTAATTATTCTCTATCTTGAAACATTTGTCATTTACTTTTATTTTTTAGAGAGAGAAATAAAGATAGAAAAAAAAAGATAAGATTAGAAAGACCATGTAAAAAGAGGAAAAATAAAATAAAGAAAAATAACATATAAAAATAAAAATGAGTGGTATAGAGATGAATTGAAAATGTAGATAATATTAAAAATCAGAAATTAGAAATTAGAAATTAGAAATCATTTTGGTGGTTTTGTAAAGATAATTTTTTTGAGAAGTGATTTCAGAGTTTATAAAATAAAATAAAATAAAATCAGTAATACCAAACACACCCAAAGTCAAACGATATTGGCTGTAGTTTTATTTCTAAAGCCATTTGATTGCATATTTATAATTGTTGAATATACGATAGTTGAATACATATTCCTATACTATACACATCACGCGAAAAAAAAAAAGAAGGTTTTGTTTATATAACATGTCCACCCAAAAAGATGAGGCGTGTTTAATGGTTCTTTTTTTTTTTTTTTTTTTTTGGGACTACCAAAAATGTAAAGATCTTCACCACAACTACGCTGTCAGATAAATTGAAATTATAACCATTCTCGGTATCTTTATTATGGCATTAAATGCTTTTATTTCAATTCATATATAGAAATGTTTCGGTGGAGCATTATTATCTTCCGGTGTTTTCTATGTAAAGGGGTGACTCGAGATTGGTACTTCTCTTGGGGGCATTCACTTTTTTAGTCTAAACGTTTTGGTATTTTTACAATTAAATTTTAGCCAATCCTAAATGCGTTTTATTAATCATATTTAAACTTGCTACTTTTACAAGGAAGAGCTACGACGTAGAGAATTGCGGGATTCACTACTTCAGAGAATATTCTTCATGCAATATCTTTCTGAGAATGGCATGCATGCGGTGCCTTCTTGTTGTCTTAAACCCCACTACGGATGCCAATTGCCATACGAATCAATAACTACAGAAATGCACCCATGAAAAACCATAGAAATGTCTGCTATATTATTGAAAGAGTCATGCTTGTTTTTGGGGGACTTTACAGATATTAAGTGCACGATTATTAATTGAATCGAGTAAAATTGAAATATAAGATACAACTCAAACAAATACCTCAGGTTTTTCAATTGAAAACAGAATGTATCTTTCATTATCGCAGTTCCACACACTTTTATTATTATTAGTATTATTATTATTATTATTTTGTGGCTCACAATGGTCTCAACTCAGAGAGGGACTAGAATTGAATTTGAAAATTCATATGGTAGCTCTAATAAAGGACATTCTTGTTGTCCGTAAGTGCCTTAAACAAATGACTAGTCATGGTAAGAATGACTATGAATAATGGGGTTCCTCTCTGGTACTGAAAACTTGCAGTTGTAAACTGACTTCCTTAAAAAATTTTGAAAATTGAAAAAAAAATAATAATAAAACAGTGTTCGTGTGCACGAACGTCCCCTCTTTTACATGGGACAACCCTACAGGATGGTAAAACGACCCGACGGTCCCACGTGCACCTTTACTTACCGAGGGAAAAAAAAAAAAAAAAAAAAAAAGAAAGAAAGAAAAAGCAATGTTATTTTATTTTGTTGTAAAAAAATATGACATTTACGAGTTTGATTTTAATTGTAGCGCGGGGCTGGGAACAACAAAAAAAAAAAAAAATTAAGTAGAGGTGAAGATTGAACGCACACCGATCGTAATTATTAATTGTAATTAATTTATGATTTAGTATATAATAAATTAATTAACACGTTTTTAATAGATAAAATGTTAAATTATAACTAAAAATTGACATTGATATGAGCCTAATTTACATGTCTGGGCAATAGATTACTAACGAGAATTGGGAAGTCGTCGACCCTGGGCGGCGGCCTAAGCAGAAGAATCAACAATTTACAAATTACTTTTTGTTTCTTTCTTTCTTTTTCTTTTTCTTTTTCTTTTTTTAAAAAAAAAAAGAGAAAATAAAACGTGGGGAAAAATCACTAACCGCAAACCCAAACGCATTTCTCCACTCCATGCACCCCCCCTTTTTTTAAAAAAAAAATAATTTTATGCAGATTATTGAAGCTTCCTTTTTGGACCAGACACCCCCTCCTCCCCCTTCAACGAAATACGGATGGCGAAATAGAGGCTGTCACAAAGCCGGTGACCTGCCGACCATTGGAGTCCTCGTTTGTTTTTAGAACCAGCAAATCCCGGACCATTATTTCTCAATTATCGTTCAAACTAGTCTGTGCATGTACGCGCACACGTTAAGAGGAAGGACCACTTTAGATCCCCCAAAAAAAAAACAAAAAACAAAAAACAAAAAACAAAAAAGGGAATGACCCACTTAATTGGACCTAGAACAATAGACTTTTGACCATCGACACTCTTCAATTTAACAATTATTGTACACCAAGTTTTTGTGAAAAATAAATATTTCCAACAAGCAATGACGGGTTTGGCGTGGTGTCTATGTTTGAGGGGTTGAACTCTTTTTGAGGCCCCCGATTGCCGTGTAATTAGACTCCAACTTTGTTGTGAGGAGCATTGAATTAAGCTGATAATCACTTTGATGATGCTAATTAAGCGAGTGAAGCTGGTTGATGTATATGGAGTAAAATGTAGTTGATTGAGATGCACGTTAGAATCAAAAGTATTAAGGTAACGCCAATTTACTATTGCAAATCATATGTATTAATTATATTTCTATAATTATTTAATATATAATTAAAGTTAACGATGAGACTATTAATATAGAATATACATTGGTAATACCACCATCTTATCTAACAATCTTATGTTCTAAAGTTCTTAGAAATTAATTACTTATTTTTTTTGTTTTTTACAAGATTTATTGATAAGTTAGCAAAGAATAATAGAATTATTAGTACTCAAATATAAAATTAAAATGTTTTTATAAGAGTATCTTAATTAATTATATTAAAAACACAGGAGAAGGTCAGCTACTTAGGCTACCGACGAAAATCTGTTTAGGCTAACGAGGGCGGTTGCTGTTTTTTCTCTTATCCTTTGTCAACAAATAAATAAATAATATAAATATATTCTACAAAAGGCCAGCAAATTAATATTGGTCGTAGCTGACGGCCCCCTCCCCCCTACGGTGAAAACGGAAGCTGCAGAGAAAATCCAATCTCCAACCGCAATTCAACATTCCAGGACCCACTCGAATACTTTACCTATCTCACCTATAAATTAAGGTTCTTAAAAATAATAATAATAAAATAATAATTGTTATTCAATTTTTGAATTTATCGTAATTTTAAACGTGAGTTATATAATTAAAAATTTATAATAATAAAATATGAATAATATAAATTTAAATATTTTATGAATTTAATATTTTGAAAATTTTAATTAAAATATAATATTTAATTCATAAATTTATTATTCATTTAAATCTTTAATAATAATAAAAAAAAATCAACTTCTTTTGTAATATTCTCCGGGTAAAGAAAAACAAATTTTGCCGTAGGTGCGCGCATTTTAGAGCCCGGTTTAGTCTTCGGGGTGTCCGTGCGCGAAATCTTTTTCACATTTCACTTGTTTTTCGGTTTTTCAGCTGCAACTCCAACTGCCATTAAAAATAAAATTAAAAAAAAAAGAGTCGAAAAATAATGATAAAAGACCCCAAAAAAAAAAAAAGAAAAGAAAAGGACAATTACCGAAACTGTTTCGCTTATTTGTGTTCTGACGGCTTTGGATTGTTGATCGGGACGCCGCAGTCCCTCCGACTAGACTCATATACCCAAGCACAAACCCTAAGGACCATGCGTTCTCTTGAATTGATAGGGGGCCCTCCGGGCCTGCGCCGAATAAATACGCTTATCCCATTTTTTGTTTTTTTCTTTTAAAAAAAAAAATCGTAAAGTTGAAAAAGAGTGACAATTTGTTTTTTTTTTTTTTTTCTTTTTTAATATTCTGCTCTCTCGCTATTGTTTTTCGCCCCTTCGTCTTCACTTATAGTGAATCGGACTACTCTTTGATACTGATGAATTTTTCCTCTGTGTCGGGGGTATTGTTAACTTACCACTTTGATTGATGAATTAATTTTTTTTTTTTACTTTAATTTGAATCTAAATTCTCTGATTGTCATCAAATTTTTAATAAATAAAAATTTATATGAAAAATATAATATTAAAATTTAAATCTATTAATATTACTTAAATTTAATAATATTATTAAAGTGTTAGAATTTTTTTTATAAAACAAAAAATTAAATAAAAATATTAATAAATAACTCTCAATGACGAGTTAAAATTAGGAACGATGATGACAAACTTGCCAGCTCTTATATATATGTATATATATATATATATGGGACCAGTTCAATATACGGGGTCAGGTCAACCTCACGTTTATTGACAATAATGGCCACCCAACTGTAGCGTCCGCAAATAAACTATATCATCATTGATTGGTGAGACTTTTGCCTTCGTGTTAGTTAACAAGATCGAAGACAAGAAGATAAGAATTACGGGCACACACGCAGAGTCTAGACTGCTCAAATGTACACTCGATAGTTCTGTTTACACCCGGGATGGGGATCCCAGAGAAAGAAGGTTGACCCGCTGGCCTAATTGGATTTCCATGCGTATCGTCTAAAAGATGGAGACAGCAAACGACTTACTTAATTAGGAGGTAAACCAGTCCGTCGCTAGCTCCTCCTTTTTTGGTTCTCTTTTTGATAATTATACGCTTAGGGCCGGAAGAAAGGAAAATAAAATGATGGGGTTGCTTTTGATGAAAGAAGTTGCGTCCCTTCGTACCCTCGTAAGGCGCCGAATGATATTACCCACAGATTATGTAGAAATTCGTAGCATTTGACCTTGAAATCGTGGCTCCACCTGCAGCAGAAGTCTCACGTATGGCATAATCAGGATTCATGACGGACTTTGGTGGGTAGGAGAGGTAACGTAGGGACTTAGCCACCCAGGGACTTAAGTTGATGAAGATGGCAATTCAGTTATTTTGGAGAGGAAGATGAGGTTAATGAGAATAAAAATAATTATATCTACTATATAATTTGCTATTTAATGTACTAAAAAAGAAACACAAAAGATACTATTACGGCTTTGGAAATAATTATCTTGAGATTCTTGGTGAAACCAACGATTGGAGTGTGAGAAAATCATACCCTTAATTATTGAATGATCAAAGGCTGAAGTCTTACGTTTTCAGGAGACTATACAGCACATTCAACCACATTCACCGGCGAAAATTCCTTCGAAGTTGGACCATTAACAGGGACACCATCTCCACATTCAAAATTTGTCAGTTTCGATTTCTTTTATTGGTCTTACGGCGTGCTCCCCACTTAAAAACAACCAAAAACATCTCTAAATTATTGAAAGGGGTTGTCTCTTTTTTCTTTTTTCTTTCTTTTTTTTTGAATAAATACTACCTGTGAAAAAGAAAAAGAAAAAGAAAAAAGGAAAGACCTGGGGAATCCATTCATTGATTTGTGGTGTGGTAATCTTTTTCGAAAGAGCTCGTATTTCATCAGTGATCGATGTTTGCCAAAGAAATCAGTCGAGAAAGATTATAATTATTTATCTTTTTAAGGTTCATGCTGTCATATTAGATATTCGTAGTCAGGTCCTTATGCAGTGAATTCAGTAAAAATAATCAATGGGTAGAATGATCATTTGAATTTCAATTTCAATTACTTGAACCATGCGCAGTTGAATTAATGATAATTCCGGTCCAATTCTAATTTTAATTTCAATCACGCAACAAAACAAAGATGTGTGTAATAAGAAACAAAGATGCTTTTTTCCTTCTTCCTTCCATTTTCAAATTTCGCCATGAGAATGCTTTGTCTGTCTGTTAATTGTTCCCGGACAATTGTTTAATGAAATTGTTCGCAATGCGATTAAAATCAAACTAAAAAAATAAATAAAAGAAAAATCATGTCTTAACAAAAACAATGCACCAAATAAGTTAACCTAAGATCGGTTGCATTTGATATCCTCGAGAAAAAGCATCTGGGACTCAAACATGCCAAGACAACGCAAATGGGTGCGTTACTCTGCAAAAGTGGACCATCTAACTCTTTGTTTTATTTTATTTTTCCCACTTCAAGATCGCTCCTGTTCTTTATAAGACGGTTTGCACTTTCCAATGCAATCATTGTCCCAAGAAGCTGTTTTTAGTTCTGACTGTAGCAAAGATAGCTTTATCCCTACTTGGAATATATATAGCGAGAGAGAGAGAGAGAGAGAGAGGAGAATGAGAATCAGCTCACCCCATGATCATGAGTAAGGAAAGACAATGGAATTATTAGCACTAAAGAAGCAATTGCATTGCATCTCCCTATGACACTGCCAGTGATTAGACCCACAGATTTCTGTCCACAAAACTCTTTTTGGGTGGTGAGTGCAAATCAAAATCATATGCATTGTCTACAGTTTGTACTGCACTGGAGATAATAGGCCTTTTATTCCTGAAAAGGGTTCTGTTTTGGTTGGCCATGAATCAGCCATGGCTGCAAAATCCTGGACAACAGGGCAAGTAAGTAAAATCCACTAGCCAAAGTGGCCTCTACATAAATACTTGTGGTCTGTCATCTTCACCCAAGTCTCCTTCGTTTTACGGTACCCGTTGAAAGACATCCAGTTAGCTGGGATTGGGGCTGGGCTCCCAAAGCTTATTGTTAGCTTTGTGCTTGCCGTTGTGGCAGAGTCCTGTGGTACAGTTGATATAACCCGCAAATTCAATGGATTAAAAAGAAAGAAATAAAGAAAGAAAGTATGATTGACTGCTGACAGGTCTACTGCTGTAGTTTTTCAACGACGGACTAACGAGGATACGAATGATTCGACTTTCAATTAACGTGTTCGCACGTGAAATTGAATATTGATAAATTTAAAATTTAATTATTATAAATTTAAATATTTAAATTATTTTTGTTAGGACGAATATCGGTTAATGTGAACTCTTATTACGAGGTTATGCAAGATTCAACATTACTTCAATTATTGGAAAATATGTGCACGTCTCTTTCGGGGGTATCGGTTAATCCCCAGCATGCTGGGTGTCTTTAATTCCGAAAAATTCCGGGACGTTGAATAAGAGTAAACAATCAAACACTGCCAGAAAAATCAATGTCACGAACACAATAAAATCTGGAGACGGGATTCTTTGGTGTAGCTGAGAAGAAGTTAGGCTTAACGTCTTTGTTCAGTACTAATCTGGGAATTTAGTTCTGAGATTGAGATCTGGATTTCTTGCTTTTGTTGTACAAATGATAGCGTGAAAAAATTGGCTTTGAACGATGTAAACCATAGGGGGGTTATTCCAAAATCAGAATCATAATCTAAATTGGGAAATAGAAAAGGAATCGGAAGCAGAATTGTGAAGGGCAGTGCTGGAAATTTTCTACTTGGCATGATCAAATTCTATTCGCCAACTGGCTTCGTGGATTTTGATGGCTGCTTTGGAGGCTGTTTGTGGAGAAGGCGGGCACGGGGGCCGTCTCTTAGTTGGAAACGAGCATTTGGGATGTAGGAGCTATCTGGGGTTTGATTTTCTGAGGCAGACAATTATGAATCATATTAAACTTTTTCTTTCCCCCCTAATTATCGCGGATCTTTTTTCTTTTTTTCATGCTTTAATCACAGGGTATCACGAGTTGAAGAACGGTTGCTCGCGCTAGAGTTCAAAAATTTACGAGAAATTATCTCGGATGGCCGATTACTGGAGCCATAAATTTATTCGACATTTTATCCCATAAATTAAGAAATTAAATAAGCGATTAGCAATATAAGTCTCGCTTGATTTTCTCTCTTGACTTTTAGTTTCTCGGATGGCCTAAAAAGGAGCATATGGCGACAGCCCCGCTTACATGTTCATGGCATCATCCTTCGTCTCCATTCACGAAAGATTATTTTAATATGTAATCCTAGATCATATTGAGAAACGTGACGGATGGGATCTCAAACATTGAACTGCAGTCTACTCTTGCATCATCAATTAGAAGGAAAGTTTCATTTTAAACACTTCCAACTCGTGCGATTTTCGCAAAATATACTTTCGTCGGCTTAAATAACCCTGGTTCTACACACGTCTCTAACCTGGCACGGCATTAACGCTCCTGGCAAAAGTCGATTTCTGGGACGGGGGCGGCACAAAATGCTCCCATGACCCAACCATTCGGTAAGGGGCAAGAGTGCTAGATGTTTGACAATTCATAAATGGGCATCATATCGAAGCTTCCGGTGATGTGATACTCCATGCTTGCAACTCCACGTGCAGCAACGACTAGGTCACAACATTAATCCGAATCCGAATCGTGGAGGGGCAGGCAGAGAAAATCGATACAAAATTGTTATTACGATGCTGGACTTCTTGGCTCGCATTGATTCCTCGGCTGATCAATGCGGTGGAAAATCAATACACTCATACCTAATAAACAAGACTCGCCCAAGTCTCTATGCGGGTTTATCAAATACAGTTTTACCGGCCCTTTGTTCGTGTTTTCTACCGACGTGTCTAATAAAATTCAATGTCCTGCCTGCGAGGGCACCTAACCTGCCCTCATAGTATCAGCCAGCGTTTAAAGTTTACTGAATCCTATTAAGGAATACACGAAATAGATATAAAGTAAAATACCGATTTATTATAATAATTAACTATTGACTCTTTTATTATTATTATTATTTTTTTGTTTGTTTGTTTGTATTTTTTGGGTTAATTGTGTCCCACCAACTTACTTTATTTGCGTATTCAACAGTGCTTGCAATCTGCTGAATGATATTACGGCAATAACAGTCGGGTCTGTGGGCAATTGGGCCCGATGAATGCCACACCCGATCTAGTATTTTTGCAGATGGTTGGGCCGTCCCAAGCAACGACATTCTCTTGGATTTCTTCGAATGGGTTTGGGTCACCGCTCCCTGGCAATAACTGGATACATCCAGCCATGCGCCGCGTCCCGATCCCCCCCCCTTCCTCAAGAAAATCAATTTTCAGTGTTCTCTTCTAATTTCTTGTCTGCTAGAGAAGTTCCGGGTGATCGCCGCATACCCCAATTCCCCAAAATCGTAATTACGCATATCGATTTTAAGTTGCCCCACATTTTCACGAGGCTTTTTTTATTTTTATTTTTATTTTTTTATGTATAATATTTTAAATCTTCGATTAATTTGAAGTCTATCCTTCTGATGTCGGCTGTATTTTGCTTTTTATTTCCAATAATCTTGTCATTTGAGCGGTCTTTATTCCTTTTCTTGGTTTCCTAACAATTTCTCTTTATTCAATTTTCTCGATTCTTTATTTTTCCTCCTTATTATGTCGGTCTATTTTGGCCCTCGAACGTTCTTAGTTTGCTGCATTCTTGTGATCAAATGCGAGTTTTTCTGATTAAAATCTTCGTTGGTTTTTTTTTTAATTTTTTTTATAAATTGATTCCTCCTGGAATGTGTTTCCGTTCTATCTCTACAATGGCCAGTGTCTCTCGCGCACTGCTCGAGCCGTGGTCAGAAAATCGGTACCGCACACTTGTTTCTTCGACTCTGGTGGCAGAGAGGCTCAAATAACAGCAACCCATTTCTTCTCCCGAGTTTGTTTTTTTTTTCTTGAAACCAAAATAACTAGAATCTTTTATTGATTTCCAGGTCTGTGCTTTCGGTCGTGGCTGTTGTTCTAAAGTATCAGAATCGTTAGTAAAAATCTGTCTTTTTGTATGGCCAAGCTTTCTATTTGCTTCTCGATCATTTTACTTAAAGGGGGAAGGGAACTGACGGGACATATTTTAATTAGTGTTCGTGCAGATGAGTGTTTATCACGAGTTTCTGCATCTAAATTGACTTCACCGTAGCCTTCGGGTGAAGTATCCTCCAAACTTCAACCGACTAAAACTAAAAGGTGTGCACAGAGCCACGCTTCCTACTAGCTGTAGAGAAGATTTAAGCATCTTCCGAGATCACACCGTGAGACCGCATCCATGCATGTGATGGTTCACTTTAGAGCTCTTCAAGTAGGACAAGGCAGAGTGAGCTGGTCACGCTATGTATGTAGAGAATCAACTGATTTCGTAACAGAAACTCATATTTACATGCGTGTCTCTCTGGAACATCTAAAAATTACAATTTTTCGGAAAAACAGGAGACCGGGAGCTCACACTTTATTCTGCATTAAAAGAATAGTAATTGCAAAAAAGGCATATACAGGTTATATGGGATCAAAGTTCAGCCCACTTCTCAGATAAAAGATAGCTTATTTTCCGGAGTTCCTTGAGAGCGCTTATAGCTGTGACTTGTCCTCTGCCTACCGGAACGTTTTTGGAGAAATTCTCCAATGAACCTCCGTGACCCCGATCTTGCTGGAGAACAGATTCAATTACCTGCAAAATCAACAAAGGGCTTAGAATCAATGAGAACATGGTGAGATTTCATTCTCAATGGTTTTTCCTTCAACACCCCTTTCCCCGAAAAGGAAAAACGCCAAAAAATAACTTCCAAGGAAAAGCTATTTTCACCCGTCGGTAGATGAAACAAGGCAGGAAAAAGGGTTGATGGTGAAAAAATCTGCTGTGGCCTAACTCCATTGTTTAGCAAATAATAACAAAAGCATTACCCATCTTTTGTTTCAAATCTTAAGCTGTATTTCCTACAGAAGTATTGAGCATGCTACCTGGATATGTTCAAGCATAGACTGGCCAAGATTTTTCAAAGAACCCATCACGTTCTGGTCCACAGCATCTTCTTTCACACTTGCATGTGAATTACAATGTCCATCAGCAGAAGAAGAGCCCGTAGCACTGCTCCGAATGGAGGCATCATTGGCAAATATTGAAGCTTCAGGCTGCCCACTTCCTTTTTCAGATGTCTCCTCACCAGAACCATTGCGCCCAAACTTCCAAAACCATTGGAATTTACTCAAAAGGAGCTTCCGCTCTCTTGAACCTGTCACTGGTTTTCCACTAGGCTCTCTCTTGCTCCGTGAATTAACGGAGGGAGTACCAGGGGAATGAGAAACAGGCAGAGTTGAATCTTCCAGGATAGACTCGGGATGGCCCTCAATTTCGTTGATGAACATATTTGAGGCAACACTACTTTTATCCGAGTCATTGAGACCACTATGAGGATCAGATGAGTCTGAAAATACAGAGGAGTTCTCACTGCCACCATTGCCACTCAGACATCTCTCATCAGCTGTGGAGATATAGTCCTTATTAATGCCATTTTGTCCTTCGTGGTTGCCTGCTTTCTCAGTATCTTCATCAAATCCAAGCTCATGAGATAAATCCTCTAGCAGCCTGCGCCTAACAGATGACCTATGATCCTTCTTGCCACTCCCAAGTTTTGCTGGGGAAGGATCACATTCCGTTCTAGATAGAGTTAATCCTCCTTTTTCTGACCATCTGCTTTTCCCACTTGGACTTTTCTTTTCTAAACTCCCTTGATGGAGTTCTTCAGCTTTATGCAAATCTCTCCATTTCTCTTCCCAATAGCTGTCAGGAATGATGTTTAAAGGAGTTTTTGGAGAAATAGCATCAGATGAAAGGCTATGGCCTCTTGTCACCAGTGATTTAGTCTGGCTATGATGCCATCCATCAAATGAAGGTGACAAAGGTGAGATATGAGTCTCCAAAGCAATAACCTGTAAAGACTTTGCCTTATCCATCAGTTTATTCAGATCTATGTTTTCAGGAAAGTTCAGCAGTCTCTGAAGACATATAGTTGCATTCTCAGTGGCAAGCAGGGAAGATCTCAACTTAAGTATCATAGAAACTGCCATTGCCGAGATCAATGCTCCCCGAGGTGAATTAAAAATTTCAAAGTTGGAGCCTGCATCGTATTCAGTACTTCTGTCACAATTAGTATTATCTGCTGCAAATATTTCATCCCAGATCAACAAAAGGTCTTTGAGTGGAAATTCTCGTCCAAACAAAACTCGTAACCAGCGAAGTGCAAAATACTGGGGTTCAACACCTAGCTCAACTAGGTGGCTGTGTAAAGATGGGTCCACAACAGACAGCAAATGATACAATGCAGAAGAAGCTTCAATTACAGGAGGTAAGCTGGATTGGGATCCAAGTACAGGCGAGTGAGAGAAACAATCTGCCATGGCAACTGAACCATGAGCCCCGCTCATCAAAGAATCAAACATGCAGTAGGCATCATGTTCCATGAATTTCTCAGATAAGACAATGCCCAGTTCTCCTTCAGAACCATAAGCATCACTTAGCTGTACAATGAATTGTATTTCAGGATCCAGTTCCAGTAGACTCCTAACTTTTACAGCATTATCCTGAGAGCCAGTCTCATCACCCATGGACTCCCAAAATTTTTTGAAATCAAAATTGTAAGTAAGATCACTTTCGTGCAATGGTAAGTCATCAAATTTGTCAGTGAAATGCTCTTCATACTGCTTCCGCACTTCAGAGAGATGCTCCACATCAACGTGAAGAACATACAATAAAGGAGCCAAGAGTTCATGCATTCCTGTTGAAGAGAGAAGAAAGACAGGAAGAGAAAACAATCCCATGAGCAAATTCATAAGATATTTGCCTGTACTGTTATTGTAAAATTTGCATCATTAAAGTTAACAACAAAATGTTGGTACAATATCAGTCACGATTTTGCTTCTTTGCTGCATGAGCATGTTTGTGATTTCGCTTCTTTGCTCATGATTTTAGACAAGTTTACATGATTGTCATGGTTTTTACTTCTTTGTTGCTGTATCAGTCCCATGTATATGGCGGCAAATACGCCACTCATCTGAAATATCAATATAAACATCAATCTCTGAGCTTATACTTTCAAAACCTCAAATTTTAATGGATCATTTCAAAAAGAGCGTGCAAAGCTAAAGCTATCGCATATTTCAATCTAGTCACCTGATGATCAAATAGACCCAAAATAAATATAATAAAAACAGTAATATGGCATTGCTTCCACACAAACGTTACCTTGTCTGTAACCATACTCTGGGTTTCTGAGACACCACAACAACAAGATCCTTCTCAACATTCCTTGACATCGAGGTGTCTGGAAGTAGCTCCCATGCTCCGGATATAAACGAGACAAATCCTGGTCAACTGTTTTTTCTAGTTCAGCATTCCGAAAGAAACGTCCCCAGGTACTATCTGCATATAGAAATTCAACATAATCAGGACAGAGTAACAACTTCCTTGGCTGCTCTGCCTCCGAGAATATCAGCTAAAGTGCCATGTACAAAGACTACATAAACCAAAACCCAAAGAAAGCAAAGGAAGAAGGGTAACGTTACCCGGGTTTTGTGAAAGCGGATTGTCGATAACAAGATCGGGTGCACTGCTTCCGTCCTTCTGAATATGAGGATCAACAAGGAGGCGTCTTCTTAAAGCAGCATATCTGACAAAACCAACACATAAAAATGTCAATGTTAGATTGCTATCTTACAGCGATCACTCTAAACAAGGCTTAGCAATCTATTTCATTCAAACCCACCAAAAATTAACAACCTACAGTCTCCATTTTCAACGTAATCACGTTGCTTCTTTCTTTTTTCTTTTCTTTTTTTTTTCTCTCAATTTTTTTCCTGATTTATACTTTTGACGAAAAGGGATTGCAGTGTCAGAACTCAATATCATTCCCATCAGAACAGGCTCGAGATAGGACAGAAAAATTAAACAAGATAAAAATTTACAAAATAAAAAGTGAACGGTCCGCAAAGCAGAATTAACAAGAAGCCAAATGTATGCTATTTATAATTTTTTTAAAAAAAAAATAAATAAATAATAAAAAAAATCAAAACTTTCCTGAATTTCTGAGTTTTTTTTTTTTTTGGCCCACGTTATTTTCCAAAAAATGAAAAGAGAATAATAATAATAATAATGGAAAGTAAAGTGAAAAGGCTAAATATGGGGCCAAAACCCAAAAAAAAAAAAAAAAACTTAGAGAAGAAAACTAGAAGGGAAGGATAAAAGAAAAAGGCAGAACAGTAACCTCCGGCGAGAATCGGCGGTGACACGTCGAAGATCATCAATCGAAGAAGAAGAAGAAGAAGAAGAAGGAAGAAGAATCCCAAGATCTATACGCCATTGGACGCTCCTTAGATTGGGAAAACGACGCCGATTATCGTCGCCTGAGTTGGAACGTGACAACTCCAACGGCTCCCTCTCAATCGTAGCCGCAGACATGATGATCAAATCAAAATTTAATTTAACTCTAAATTGAACTCAAAACCTAGCAAAACCCCTGCCCCCACTCCCCCGCCCCCTCCACTCCATCGAAGAACAACGCCACGATTCTTGTGCGGCCATGTGTGCGTGTTGTACATATTGTAAACTCAACCGAGTTTATGACTGCAAACTATAGCGCTAAACAAACGCCCACCTCTGTGTAAATTAAGCCATAGATTGAGAGAGCACGAGAGAGAGAATTTGGAAACGTCAAGCCGCCGCCTCCCCCACCCCACCACCCCAAATAAAATAAAAAAAAAACAAGAACAAGAAGGAGGCTGAGAGCTCTGGAGAAACGGAGAGATAGAGAGCTTAGGACTGGAATTATACGGAGGAATATTGGAATTTTAATTTATTTATTTGTTGGAATATTATTTTTTTAACCAAAAAGAAAAAAACAAAATAACGTAACAGTGCGTTAGTTATTATTGCTCGTGTAACTAAATCAAGATTAATTATTAGTATGATTAAATTCTTTTCACATTTAATTACAATATATTAAATTTAAAATATATTAATATATTTATCTATAATTTATTAAGTACTTATTTTCCTTAAGCATTAACTATGTTATGGTCCTTTTATGGACATTTCATTTTCATTTTATATTATTTGATAGGCCGTTTCCAATGGATCCAAGTCCATAACCCGATTATTAATATATTTTAATCTTTAAAAAATGGATACAATTTATGAAATTTTTTTTCAAAAATTATGTTTATAGTTTAATAGACAAAAATACTTATTATTAATTAAAAAATAAAATAAATAATGCATAGATAAAATACCTAATGACTTTAAACACAACAAGATTTAGTTTAATAAATCTTGAAAACTAAATCAAATATATAGACTAATAAAAAAAATCCAATTACAACAAAAATATTTTACATTAAAAAATTTATGGAGACTGTGTACGCCATATTTACTTCTCCTCCTCAATCTAACTACAAAATTTACTCCAAGATTAAATATAGAAATTGCACGTCGATGGTCAATTTATTATTACTAATAATATAACATTTTGGAGATTTTGTTCTTGGCCTTGAGACGACATGCTTTTTTTTTTTTTTCTTAAAAAAGATTTTAAGACTTGGGGTTAAAAAAAGGGCATAAGGAGAGCTGTACTAAGTAGGGGCTGGTTGGTAATTGGGAAAATTGGAAATGGAATCAGCCACCCCAATATTTTATATATAATAAATAATAAAATAATTGGTAATTTCTAGTTCTAGAATTTCATTTCCGGCACGTACTTAGTTATTTTTATTCGTATTTAGAAATTAGTTGGGATCTACTAACCTCTATTTTTATGTTTAGTAAAAAATAAAAATATTAATATTAATATTAATTTTAACATTAAAAATCTCGATTTCGAGTTTTAATCCGAATCGATCAACCTTAAAATAAACTAACTGATAGAGATATATATTTATGTAGTCAGATAATTGGGTTGGTGCTCAGTAGGACAGCTCAACCTCTGGACGTACTAGAGGATGATGAGAATGGCGGAATGAAGGAGAGAGAGAGAGAGAGGCATGCCATTGGAATTGTTTGGTGGGCTAGAATAAAGGGAATGAGCACATGCTTTTGTTGTACACTGCTTTGCATTATTGGTATTTTGGATGCATCTGAACCGATGGTGCTTTCGTTCCATCTGCACGTGACAAATCTGATCATCCACCACTTTTCTTCTTTTTTTTTTAATGTTTTTCAGTTTTCACCAACTTTTTTAGATGTATGCATAATATATATACTGCAATGCTATTTCTAATCATTGCATTGAGCGTTTTTCCTTTTTGTTTATATTGGATTTTATTATCCTTTTTGTCTGAAATGAAAAAAAAAAAAAACTGATATTTTTTTTTCTTTAAAAGAAAGTGTAGTTGTACCGTATAAACAGAACTTAGAAGTTCCATCAACTCGTGATAATTACAACTATATACAATGCCAGTTGTAAATAGATTTCTTACTTGGTACTCAATAATTTACACGAGTAAAACACGTTTACAACAGATAATCTCCTAAAATCAAATGTTTATAGATTTACCACTATTATTACAGAAAAAAAAAAAAAAAAAAGCTCATTAGAATCAGATTGATATTGTTGATAAAACTGAAAATTTTGTTATTAGAATTTGTGGGCACTTGGTAGCGCGACTTATCGTGGATTCTTTTGTTGTTAAAAAAAATTAAAAAATGTATTTAGCAACCCCAAAAGGATAATTTAACATTATTTTTATATTCAATGTCAATTATCAAAATTTATACTGTTAATTATAAATATATAATAAATAATTAATTTTGACCAGTAGGAATTGTAGCACATTTATGATGCAATAATGTGGCCTGTCACACAGCTCGCTTTCGCTTCCAAACTCCTTCTCTCTCTCTCTCTCTCTCTCTTACTCTGTCAGATAGATAGCATCCGTGCACAGTATTCAACTTCTGCCACTTTTTTGGCTCGACAGTCACTGATGGCGACAGAGTAATGAGAATTAAAGAAGCAACAACAGAACAAACATCCTCTTAAATAACTATCCTCATGCATCCACACATACGAATAATTTAACCATAATGATTAACTTGTCTTCCTAATCGCAATTCGCGATGTGTCTTTCATCTGGGTCAACCTCCAAACCTTACCAACTTCTCTCAGTTTGCAATTCATGTTGTATCTTACGCTTGGGTCAACAATCCATGTGATTAACCATATTCCTCGTTTTGTTTACACTATTAGAAGCTCACTCACACACACACACACACACACACACACAGAGTCACTCTTGGCACAATATTATCAATGTCGTTAGCAGGGGTGACTCTGAGTGGGGGAGAGATGAGACAATTGTCCCCCTTACTCCTCTAGTTATCTTTTCTAAGGTGTATATAATAACCTACACAAATCCCAATTTAGCTCAGTAATTAGTGCTATTGCCCATCTTACCTTGAGTCTTGCGTTTGAGCCCTCTCAAGAGAGATTTATTTGCCATTCATTTTTCACTCCCCATAATTTTTATTTTTTTATTATTTTTTATTTCTAGATCCTCACTTATCGTTGGTTTCTTTTCATACAAGTATCCTTCCTTTGAAGTTTAAGTTGCATTTGATGATTATAAGTTTTTTTTTTTTTAAACAACATTCCCATGTATTTTTTATGACTAATGATGCGGGAAAAAAATTGATATTATATTAAAAAATTATTTAATTTTAAAATCTAAATTATATAATAATGTCAAAAATAAATGGTATGTTGAACTCTGAAAATACAAACCTTCGAGGATCACCGACGCTTCAACGAGAAAGCAAAACCGATGACGAATGTGATTACTTTAGCATCTGATTGCCCCTTGAGAATGGTCAACTGATCCTAACGGGACCATAAAGAATATAGACCAATAAAATACAATTTTTTTTTTTAAAAAAAAAATCGAATTAGTTCCTGATTTGATGTGCAGACCCCATGATATATTTTTAATTAATTAATTAATTTTTTAAATATATCCTTAACAGTGTCCATTTCCGTGCCGAAACTGGCCACTAGGTACACATGCATTCGCTGATTCACAGCCACCGGCCATTGATTGAAGGCCACTAAAGAATGTGTGACATTAGGGCACAGTATCACCGCATACACCGATTTTAACTTGTGTTTAGTGTGTTTCATAAACTTCATTGATGATGGATCCCAAAAAGTATGTAAAAAGTTTTTATTTTAACGATAAAAAAAAAAAAAAAAAAAACAAAAGACCACAAACATGGTCTAATGTCTTTCCTTCGATATAACACAAGTGACCAAAAATGAAGCTAGTGTCAGATTAAATTTATTGGAAGAATACACTTTATAAGTCTAGTTAGAACAATTATTCTCTCAATTATACGTACATAAAAAAATAAAAAAATATATATATTTAATTTTACTAAATACCTTTAAAAAAATTGAATTATGAATTTACATCCTCTCTCTCTCTCTCTCCCTCTGTGTTAGATAGATGGCATTTTGTTGAGCACCCACCATCGGTTGAGCAGTCACCGACGGCGACAGACTAATGAGAACTAAGGAAGCAACAAAAAAGAACAAACCCATCCTATTAAATAATTATTCGGATGCATGCACACGCATGGATGAATAATTAAGCACAATAATTAACTTGTCTTCCTTTACAATTCATGCTGCATCTTTCACCTGGGTCGACCTCTAACAACTTCGCTTGCTTTGCATTTCATGTTGTATCTTACATCTGGGTCAACAATCTATTGATTACTCGAAAACGCATGGCCGATTACGCTTGTCTCCAAAGTTAAACAATCTTTTACACACTTCACTGTCTTTCCTCTTTTTGTTCACTCCATTGGAAGCTCTCTCTCTCACAATCATCCTTCATTTTAAAGTGCAAAGTTGCATTTGTTTATAGTTTTGTTTTTTCAGAACAATACCGCCAATTGATTTACGACCAATAATGCAGGAAAAAATAGTGCTGATTAATTAGTGCACTTTATCTTATACTTCTAAAAATTTAATTACATGGATTTATTTCTATTGAAAAGTAAGCCTGGTTTCGCCGCCCAAAAACATAAAATAAAATAAAAATGTTGATTGAGTAAAATGTAAAGCTGTTATAAAAAAATAAAAAAAAAAAAAGACCCACGAAAGTGGTCGAATGATCCTAATGAGACCATATAGAACATAGACCAATAAAATACAATAAAAAAATTTAAATTAGTTTCTGATTTGATCGATGTGCAGACCCATAATATATTTTTAATAAATTTTTATTTTTATTTTTTTTACCGTGTCCATTCCCTTGTCACTAAGTACATATGCGTTCACTCTTTTTAAAAAAAAAAACAAAAACAAAAACAAAAACAAAGAAAAAGGTACATATAATTCACTCTCCTAAATAATAATAATAATAATAAAGTACTTAGTACATATGCCTTCCCTCTTCTAAGAGAGAAAAGAAAAAGTACATATGCATTTACAGATTCACAATCACCGGCCATTGATTGAAGACCATAAAGGAATGTTTGGCATTAGGGCCCAGTACCACCACAGAAAGTGCTTTGACTCGTGGGTTCCATAATTTCAGATGTTGTAATCTCATTCAATAGGCTGCTGTCACAGCCGACCACCGTTGATCAGTGGCTCTTTTTTTCATTTTTTTCTTCTTCTTTTTTTAAATGTCTACTGGACAACTCAGTACCCTGAATTGCAATTTTAAACTTTTTAACAATTTCAAATCACAGCAGCGCTCTCCGCTGAGTAGAACAAAAGTATAAAGGGATATATTATATTTCTGCGTTTGATCCACAAACATGGTTTAATGTCTTTCCTATCAATAAGACACGAGCAACAACAGAATGAGGCTTTTTCTTTTTTTTTTTTTTGATATATCAGAACTAAAGCTACATTTATAAGCAATGGAGCAACGTTTATTTGTTCATGTTTTCCGCAATGCTTTCTACACATTTTAGATAAGTGCACGAGAACGATTAAATTTGAAATAAAAGAAGAGAGTGCAGAAGGGTTCACAAATTTCATCATTTCACAGCACGAATATAATATTTCTTTAAAAAAAAAATCAAATCATAAGACATAACTTTAGGTGTTTTTGGTAGCGCCCTCTTACTGGCCAATTTTTGTAAAGTTGCTAAAGAATTGTATTGTCGCAAGTGGTTTGAGAATTTCGAGTCCTATGTCTCGTCTGCGTGACCCAAAAGCGCCGTGTCATGAACAGTAATCAATGCAGGCTCGTTAGCGGGTACAGTGGCATGCTTGTCCGACTTCTTTGGGCCTTCTTCAATCATTCTCATTTATTAGGCCTATTCAGTGTGGTTCACATGATTATTCTTATTTTAAATAAATAATAATAATAATAATAATAAAACCCATTTGCTCTAATGATTGCCCTCACAGACATTATTAACAGGAGAAAAAAAAAAAAAAGATGTCTAGTCGGAAATGTCTTAATATTTAAAAATTTAAAGTTTTTTTTTTTTTTGGAAAAATACGTGACATCGATTGTCAAATCAATCTCGTGGCTCCCGTTCTTTTCTTTGGTTTGTTCACATATGTATTTGGACTCAAAGCAGTGCAGGCCTTGGAAGTATTGCCACGCCTGCCCGTACCCGTTATGTCCTCAAATAAAGGAGGAATATCGGCTTTAGCTAAGGGCAGAAGACAGATGAACTAATCACAGGGTGAAACGTGGATTACAGCCTACTGCCAAGACTGCCCAACCCATTTCTTGAGCCAACCCTTTCAAGCCACGTGCCCCCAATTTCCACATTTGGTCTAAGAAGCTTTTGAGAAGTACAATCATTAGCAATGGCACAGTACTGGCCTACCTCTTGGGCTTCAGGGAATGAACTTATTCGGCTGTTCAATGAGGTCCACAGGTCAATCTCTCCCTTGTGTAGACCCGTCATTTTTCTCTGCCACAGCCGTTAACGACCCATTACCCTGCAACAGCGAAAAACATGATAATAGTAGAGCATGCCATGTAGAATTCCAAACAACTGGGGGTCTTAAGAATTACAATGATTTTTCTCTCTAACGGTTTCAAAGATAAATTTGAGATTGTCGCTCCAAACGACTGTTACTACAGCATAAAGAAAATTTCGTGAGGCAAGAAATATATATATATTTTTAAAGGAAAATAAGCAAACAAACCAGCATAGATTCTTCTATACATTCTCATGAATCTAACCCATACTTCAAAGTCTTATGAAACTCAAATGGGTCATATCCATATTCCTACAAAATGTTCCCATATTCTCCAACGCCAATTTCACATGACACTTTCTTCTTCGCCCAATTGCTTCATTTCTTGGGGAAAGTAGTAGTCCCTCCAACTGATAAGCCATGGAGAAGTATAGGGTCAAAGACTGTAAGCCAAAGAAAAGTCAAGAGTCAAATGTTGGAGCATTCGATATGCTTGATGGCGTGGGGACCTCTCCATCAAGATTCAAGAGCTGTGGCTTTTGAAGCTGCACTATGCAATGCTCACAGCAGCACTGCAGCTGGCCAATAAATATATGAATTCGTTCTCTACGTGCTAATATTTAAGTATTTAATAACTAACAGCTCATTTTTCAAGCTCATCTTTGAAGACATACCAATGCAATGGCTTTCTTACCGACAGTTTTCATTTTCTTTTGCTCTCTTCTCCGATTCATACACCATTCCACAGCAGCAGGAACATCATTTAGGCCAAAACTACTTGTCCTTCCAGTATCAAAGGATTCACCAACTCTCCATTGCGTTACCCTCATCAACCAGACAACTCGTCTGGTGCCTGTGAAGTTGGCTCTTGACCTTGTTGGTCAACATCTCTGGTTTGACTGCGAACAAGGCTATGTCTCGTCCTCGTAAAAACCTACACGTTGCAAATCTGCACAATGATCACTTGCCAATTCAAATGCCAGAAGTGAGGGTTGCATTCCGGCTGAAAATTCACGATGCAACTATAACACACGTGGGCTTTTCCCAGGCAACACTGCAACACGCACCGGCAGCTTTGGTGAGGTTGCTCTGCATATCTTGTCCATTCAGTCTACAGATGGGTCGAATCCTGGCAGGGTTGTTTCAGTGCCTAATTGCAACTTCAATTGTGCGTTCACATTCCTCCTGAGAGGCCTTGCCAGTGGTGTCGAGGGCATGGCTGGCCTTGGCAGGACCAAGATATCGCTTCCTTCCCAATTCTCTTCTGCTTTTAGTTCCTTTCCCAAGATGCCGTCTTCTCTTTTAACACAAGACTATAGACCAACTAGTCTAACCGAGCGATTTCATTGTCATCCTCATTGAGCAAGCGATTGGACCATTGATCAAAAACTTTGAGAGGGACATGATTGACAGAGTGGTCTACTTACCCAACCTCACTCGGGCTTTCAATGAATGGACTTATTGGGCTGTTCAGTGAGGTTCACGGATCAACCTCTTGCTTTCGTGGAACCATCATTCTCTGCCACAGTTGTCGACAGCCCATTCCCTGCAACAGCACAAAATAAGAAAAAATAGCGTACGAGTCATGCAGAACTCCGAAAAATTGGGTCTTAGAAATTATAATAATTTTCTTTTTAACTGTTTAAAAGACAAGGGATCAGAGAAGGTAAGCCAAAGAAATGTTGGAACATCTCCATCAAGATTCAAGAGCTAACAGTCTTGAGGCTGCCCGTCGAGCACAAAGGCAATCAAGGAATTAAAATGCACCAGTAGTACTGCAACAGGCCCGTAAATCTATAAATTTATTATCTACCTGCTAGAATTTAAGTATATAACAACCAACAGCCCATTTGAGGTGCATAAAATCTATATCACTACCTCATCTTTGAAGACATGCCAAAACCATGGCTTTCTCACAGACATTGTTAATTTTCTAATGCTCTCTTCTCCTATTCAGAAACCTTTCCACAGCAGGAGGAGCATTATTTAGACCAAAAGCACTCGTCCTTCCAGTGTCAAAGGATTCATCGACCCTCCGATAAGTTACCCACATGAGCCAAAGAACTCCTCTTGTACCTGTGATGTTGACCCTTGACCTTGGTGGTCAGTATCTCTGAGTTGACTGTGAACAAGGCTACGTCTCGTCCTCCTATAAACCTGCACACTGCAATTCTGCACAACGCACACTTGCCAATGCAAAAGTCTGCGGTGCTGGCGATGGGGGGTGCATCCCGGCAGCCAGGCCAGGATGCAATGATGATACACGTGGTCTTTCCCCAAGCAACACTGCAACACGCCCTGGCAGCGTTGGTGAAGTTGCGCAGGATATTGTGTCCATTCAGTCTACTAAAGGGTCGAATCTTGGCAGGGTTGTTTCAGTGCCTAATTTCATCTTCACTTGTGCGTTCACATCCCTTCTGGAAGGTCTTGCCGGTGGTGTCAAGGGCATTTGTTTGAGCTCTTCGACAAATGCTAAAGGCGTTGTGTTCTTTGGCAATGGGCCTTATGTTTTGCTTCCAAATGTTGATGTCTCTCAGTTACTTTTTTACACCCCACTAATCCTCAACCCTGTAAGCGCAGCAAATGCTTACTTTCAAGATGAACCCTCAACTAAATACTGCATTGAAGTCAAGTCCATCAAGATCAATGGAAAAGCTGTTTCATTCAACGAATCATTGCTATCCATCGACAGCGAAGGATATGGAGGAACCAAGATTAGCACTGTACATCCTTACACAGTGATGGAAACAACAATCTACAATGCTTTCATCAGTGCCTTCGTCAAAGAGCTAGCTCATGAAACATAGAGCGGTGCCTTCGTAAAATTGTAAATTATACTCAAAAAAAAAAAAAAATCAATAAAACGTAGCAAAAACTATTAGTCAAACTCTTGCGATATTCTCTTTTGTCGCTAAACTGGACAATACTGATCGAACTTGGAAATGAGAATCCATGCCTAATCTGTCCTTTTGACATGATAATTCTCATGAGCTTTACTTGAATTGGAGTCAGTCCAGTAGGTAGCCTGCTGGGCCTTAGGCCCTATCCAGTATGCACTTTTATTTCAACTTCCCTGTGGTCTCGTCAAAATTTAATGGCCTTTTGCATTGAAATTTTAAGATGTTGCCAGTTATAGACACCATTTACGCCGTGATCAATTTCCACCACAGTTATGTGTTGATTGGTAAGATATTGTGCCCGGCAATAATGAGAAGTCTACAGAAATTTGAAGAATTTAGATTGAATAATGCATTAAATTATTTCTAGCAGTCCACATTCTGGAAGAAAAACTCTATCTTGCATATTTTAGGACCCAAGCCAAATTATAAACTAATAACAAAAGTGCAAGTTGATGGTATGTACCAAAGACTAAGAACAATTATCAATTGATAAGCAATAATTATACACCGTGATCTAAAAAATGGGCTCTTAAACCCAATTTTAAGGGTTCCATTCCGTTCCGATTGCCCTAACGAACTAAAAGAAAGCAAAAAAGCTAATGCAATTAGGCTAAATGAACTTCTACAGTCCCTTTAAGCAGAACTTTCCCAATCGGGTCTCGGTAGCATCACGGGAAGAACTGATTAAACAATCCATCAAAACCACTTCTCAATTCGCCACATGGACCCAAACAACCATGCTGCACCACGTTTGAACGGTGTGATCATGCTTGTGATTCATCAAACCCTAGAAACGAGATGAAAAACAAAACAGAAGACGCGATTATGGTCTCTATCTAAGCATCAATCGCCCCCCAAACAAAAAAGCATACGGGCTATAGCTTTTTGTCCCATTGACAACAACCTTTGTTCCCTTTCAACGGAAAACCGTATGTATGTCCTTTTCTCCGGAAGGTGGCATTATTGTCCCTCTCAACTTTTCACCTAATTGCCTTCCAGCTTAACAGAATGATAATTCCTGGAATCCTTTACCCACCGGCAATGGCAAAGCATGTCTCAAAACTCCACCGTCCTAAATCACACAACACGATTCGGTTCGTTGATTCTCAATTATTCATAATGAATACTCTTTCACAGCGTTTTGTCGGTGATTGTGTTTCGTTGGGTGACATCTACAACTTAATTTTGAAGTTTGAACCCTTTTTCTTCTCTCTTTTCCTTTTTTTAAAAAAAAAAAATGGTAAAAAAGGAAAATGAAATCAGATAACTAAAATACCAACACAACACATAATGCACGAGGCCATCAGAGACATTTATGCAGGGCCATGCAAAAAAAATGCAGAACTCAAAGATGCTTAAGATCTGTCTTCCACGTTTTCTAGCTCTAGATAGTATGGTACTCAACAAACAAACCATCTTTTTACTTTCTATACATAGGGAGAATCAAACTCCTCACCAACCTCTTTAGATTGAGCATTAATAAGTAACTATATTCTATTGGGTACATGATAATTAAATAATATCAAATTAAATTTCATACTTTCAGTCTACCTTATTTATTCGTAGCAATTAGAACAAATAAATTCATCCATTTCCATTATTTAGCATATGTTACTAAATGAGTCTAACTAATATATTTTTTTTTTCCTTTTAATTTAGTTTACCGCCATCGCAAATATATACCGACTTGCTTTCTTTTCTCTTAATTATCTAATATTTGATTAATTAGTCAAAAGAAAAGAAGATCGAAAGAGATGTTGCTTCTGCTGACAGGTAGCACTGAAACAACCTTTTATTTTAGCAGAGAACAGGTTTCTCAGAACCGTATATATCCACACACGTCGAAGGATCTTTTAGACTCGTAGTCCCCTTCTTCCAGAACAATGACACAACAGGCTGATTTCCCAGCAGTCGAAACTTTTTCTCCCCGCATTTCAAAATAACCAAAAAAAAAAAAAAAAGGGGTTGCCAGAAAAATGGAATTGTTTCTTACCAGCTGTCAACATTTTCTCGATTCATTATTACGACGTTAACGAAGGGGAAATGAATTGGTTGGGACCGGCGATCGTTTTGTCAAGCACACACAGTTGGAAAATCACAGTTGTTTGGTGAACATCTGTCGTGTCATCTCTCTCCACTGAAAAAATGTAAGTAAAACTGATGAATATGCCCAACAATGGCAATACGGGATGCATACTTTAAGTAATCAACGCATAAATTTACGACATTTATAACAAGAGATCAGTTAAGAGACATAAAATTTAAATGTGAAATAAATATTGATTCATTAAATTATAATTAGTATCTTTGTCTTATATATGATATGATATGATATGATATGATAATTAATTATAATTAATAATTATGACAAATTGAGATTTATTTTATATCTAAATTCTGTGTTTATTTTAATTTTTACGCTATAACTGTTTTACATGTGATCGTCTCGAGTATCCCTAATAAGTGGTCACCAAATAGCGTTATGCAGTCATTTATGCAAACGCACATGTGGGTGTACTTTTTGCTTGATTGATGGATAACTTGGAGCCAGTTTCGGCCACTGAAAAATGGTCACAGTAAAAGTCACACAATCACATGTTGTGTTGATGCACCGCGACAAAGCTTGGTGGGGGCGACACTCACATGCGATGGCTATGGAAACGTCTGGGAAAGCTCCTAACTCTAATGTCCGACGCCTAAGGAAGAGAGAACAAGAATTTTACTACAATTTTTATCTGTTTTTTTTTAAATTTTTTATTTTTTTTTAAAGATTCAGTGCAGACTTGTGTGTCATGTGAATGAGCCCTGTTCATGAGTTATATGCGTTCACCTTCACTACAAATTAAAACCTCTCAAAAAAATCGAACCATGAAATATTCCCTTTTTTCTTTTTTGTGGGGGGGGGCAATGGAGACCAAAATGCAACGCACAGTATTGCTCATTAAAAAGAAAAAAAATTAGCGGTACTGCAACTGTACAAGAAACTAGAAAAGGAAAGAAAGGGTATCTTACGACCACAGAGAGCAAGTGTTTTTAGAAGAGAACGAACGCATCATGCCACCTTCAATATAATTATACACGCATAATTTTATAATTAGTCTACTTTTAATGGTGGACTTACAATTTCTTTTATCTTCGTGGATATGCAAAATGAGTTTTTATAAAAGTTAAAAGTCTCGAGTCTAAGTTATGATCAGTGAAAATTAATTAAATAAAAAAAAATAGGTTGTTGTTGTTGTTGTTTTTTTTTTTTTTTCTCTTTTTATTTTCACACGACGCAGATAACTTGACACCAATAATTGGATGGAAGCTCACATTGCTGTTATCTCTTTTCATTCTGTGGGTCTGCACCGTCGTTTTCGTGGCAATTAATAAGAAGAAATCTCGTAGCAGGTTAAGCGCGTAACCCTACAAAAACGCCATTGGCAGAAAAGCTTGACTTTGGACAAATAATGCATACGTAATTTGACATTAAAACACCCTTTGCCCCTCATTTGGACAATCACCAACTGTATTGTTTAACATCATTTTTGCTAAATCTAAAATTACGGACGACCGGCCTCTTTTTTGACCCCGCCATCTAAAGTTGGCCAAATTACTCGAAATGGGAATGGCCCTCAACGATGACATTAAAAATTGCCAACCATTGGCTATCGCAACGACGAGATCATCATCCAACCCCAGAAGTCCCACCGAACGTTTATATCTAAAATCTTGATATCCCATTCACGTTACTAACTAATTATAGTCTACCCAATAATTTTTCATGTATGTTATGCACTGTGATTTTGAAGTGAAAATCGTTTCTTTGAGAGACAATAACGAGACTGACGGCTCCTTGCTCGGTGGGTCTTCGGGAAGGGAAGAGAAAAATAACACAACAGTTATTCAAATTTAATGGGGTGGGTGGGGAGCGGGGGGATGATGAGTTACCTATCGAAAAGTAAAAATAAAAGTAGTTGGGAAATAAATTTCCGGAACAGAAAGGGCTGCTCGGTATCCGCACCGACACTAATAAAAATTTTTATTTATTTATTTATTTTTAAAATTTAAATTTAGACTTTAAGGTTTAGGATTTTAGGTTTAGAGTTTAAAATTCTAATATGTATTTTTTAAGAGATTAGTTTTTTTTTTTTCTCGACATTTTATTTTAAAAACTGTCTGAGATTTCTTCCCGCGCGCGCGAATGTTCTCGCTCATCTCCGCGTCTCTCAAAAAAACCTCAAAAATTGCAACAGAATTTACAAACATTATACCAAAAACATAAATTTTACTAATAATATCTAATATATAAAAAAGGCATCACACGAACATACGTTTTGTAATTGCATTTATAACACAGTGGTTCGGCTAATTGCATATAAATATAATATTGTCACGGAAGTTATTAATGAAATGGCATTATCTTAAAGAAAAATATGAAAATGGCATTAATTAATGGAGCCAACACAAACGATAATTTTAAACAGACTAGCTTAAATTTAATTGCTAAGTATCATCTAATGATCACAAAATATAAAATTTGTATTCAAATCTCATTTAAAACCTTATTTATAGTCAAATTATATATCTTCAATCTAACTAAACAAATAAATAGATAAATAAAAGGCTTAATCCAAATGATCACTTTAGAATTCCTTGAAGGCTTGGACCTTCTGGTATTTAAAGCTCCAGCCCCATCCTTTTGCACCCTTGGAGTACAAGTTTGGTGCACGGCCACTAGCTTTACCAATTCATTCCGACATATATGATTAGATTCCTTTGTTTCAGTACAACAAAAACAAAACACCAGAACTAAACAAAATGTCTTGCTCAGGGTTGTCGCTTGAGGTAAGAGTTCAGTGACAAGTTACACATTCGATTAAGTTTCAGGATTCTTACATGCCCTCCGTCCCTCTTGATGGGAAACAAATAACCGAGATCTTACGTAAGGTTCAGTTCGGCATCCCTTGTGATTTAGCGTAGAGATGACCCCAACTTGAACTGGTCAGGCATAAGTAACATCCCACAATGGCCCTCTATTTATTGCTATAAAAATAATAAAAAAAAAGATTAAAAAAAAAAGACAAACAAACACTCTTTACTCTAGAGTCTAAACGCGCAGAGCATGGTGTAATTTTTGTTTTTTGTTTTAATTAATTAATGATGACAGATACTTAAATTCTGAGACTTTTGATATTAAATACGAGTTTGGCATGACTAAAGCTCCCGAGTGAACTGGCCATCCTACTTGACTCCCTCCACAAACCACGACGTACTGAGTGAGACTCGCACTGTCTTTCTCTCGCTCTCTCTCTCTCTCTCTCTCGCAGCTAAGAACATCTAACAAAGCAAAAGCCAAATGGCATATCACATCTGATACAAATCCACTGTGTATATTACGCGACTTTTGTTGATTCGTGGCATTGTGCCTGCTTTGCTTTTGGTGCTCATCGTTGTGTCTGTAAGTAACAAATGCGAAAAAAGAGGCTTCTTTTTTTGGCAGGATGAGATCTTCTTTCTTCTTTCTTCTTTAGTATCACCGAAATGAGCTGGAAAATCACCAGTAATAATATATTCCTTGCTTCCATTATTGTTTACGGATGAATATGATTGCTTTTTCGCTTTTCATTTTTCTTCCAATATTTTTGCTTTTTTTGCTTTCTTTTCTTTGAATGTTTTGATCATTATAACCCAACTTTTGCGTGATAGTGATCAGCATGAAACTGCAATTCGTGGGATTGTTTTGCATGGTTTTCTGTATATAGAGAGCAAAGTCAACTGATTGTGATTTCGTTGGAACAAAACTCTTGTGGGTGGCAGCAGGTTTTGAAGATAAAATGTGGGTGGGAAAACTCTTGTTTCCAGTTCTAGCCTTGTTGGCTCTCTTCATTAGTGGGAAAGCAGAGATTTATATGGTGACAGTGGAGGGAGAGCCTGTCCTAAGTTACAGAGGCGGTGTCCCTGGCTTTGAAGCCACTGCCCCTGAATCTGACGAGAAGTTTGATGCCAGCAGGTATTTTGCGAATTTTCCTCTTGAGATATATATATATATATATATTTCTGAATTGCTTTAGTGGTAATGCTTCAAATTCATGCCCGGAGGGTCATGTGTGAGTATGGATAATGGGTCAGTCTAAATGCATGGATACGTCCGTCTTCTCTTCGCTCGGGATTGGGGTACTATCCTGATGGCAATTTATGCTAGTCAGCTTTAGATGTTTTAATCATTTTACCATGTATCGAACTTTGAAGCCCATGGTTGACTTTGTTGTAGCTTTCCTGGACGGTCCCGCATGGTTTCGATGTTGGATTAGTAGTTTCTAACATCTGACTTGTCCGATATCCTATCAATAGCAACTTATGCTCCTCCGATGAAAATGTTTGCTGTTGGGAGTGTCAAAATGAAACTTTAGGAAGCTCCTATCTACTTCTTGCTCTTATCCTCCCTTCTCTCTGTTACCTTGTATCAGTGAATTGGTTACATCCTACGCCAAGCACCTCGAAAAGAAACATGATATGCTTCTTGGTTTGCTTTTTGAACGTGGGACTTACAAGAAACTCTACAGCTATCGCCATCTTATAAATGGTTTTGCAGTTCATGTTTCACCTGAACAGGTGAAGCCTTAAAATTTCTCTTTGTTGCATTCCTCTTGATTGTTAAGGTCTGGTTCTCCTTTTGCAATCAGATTACCTAACATTGTCAAAATCTATTAGTAGGCAGAAACCTTAAGGAGTGCCTCTGGTGTAAAATCTGTGGAGAGAGATTGGAAAGTTAGGAGACTTACAACACACACCCCACAATTTTTGGGGCTTCCGACTGGAGTCTGGCCCACAGGAGGTGGCTTTGATAGAGCTGGGGAGGACATTGTCATAGGATTCGTGGACTCGGGAATCTATCCACACCATCCAAGCTTTGCAGCCCATGGCACTGACCCCTATGGCCCTCTTCCAACATACAGAGGAAAATGTGAAATTGATCATGATACAAAGAGAAACTTTTGCAATGGAAAAATTGTTGGAGCCCAGCATTTTGCTAAAGCTGCAACAGCAGCTGGGGCATTCAATCCTTCTATTAATTTTGCTTCTCCTATGGATGGCGATGGACATGGCAGGTTAGATCCCATACCATTGTAAATTACAGATTTCAGTGCTTTTTATTTAATGATTTATTTATTTTTTTGCTATCACATTTTGATTTTGTACTCATGAATCTGAGACAGTGAGAAAAACAAGTTTTTGTTCAGTAATCTTTTGCAAAATTTTGTACTTGGTTTCCGCTTGGATAGCAATCAGATTGGGCCTTATAACGTTACTCTCTGTCTCTGCATTGCCACTGTTTCAACTTCACAGTAGCACAATCTCCTTTGCAGAAATCTATCCCGGTTGCATATTGTTTTCCGTATATCCAGTGTTTGTGATTGTGTTTGCAGCAACCGTGGCTAGTGTGAAAAGTGCCACCCAGAACCTATAAAACACACACCCAAAACTTATGAAATGGACTAATAGCTGGACTGATATTGAGAGGTTAAATAGAAAAAGTAACAGGACAATTGGTGATGCATTTATATTTGTCCTGATAACCTTTAAAAGCTAGAGGGGAAAGTAGACAATCTTGCACAAGGCGCTTGTTTGCTGCTAAACCCCGTAAACGTCTTTTTGCTGAACGGTGAACAATATCCTTCTGTTTCCAATCAGGCAGCCCTCAAAATTGAGCTTTTCGTTTCTAGTCTCTACTAGAAGCAATTTAGACATTGGATTGAAGATGATCGGAACACGACTGGACTCTGATACCCTGTCTTATTTTCTATTGTAATTGCCGCCAGTCATACAGCAGCTATTGCAGCTGGAAACAATGGTATTCCTGTGAGACTGCATGGCCACGAATTTGGGAAAGCCAGTGGGATGGCACCCCGTGCCAGGTGAGAAAAATAACTGTCAATGGTCCTATCCAATTAGAAACATTTTTTTTGTTTTATTCAATTTGACCAGTAAGATTGCCTTATGCTCAGGATTGCTGTATACAAAGCCCTCTATAGACTATTCGGAGGCTTTGTTGCAGATGTTGTAGCTGCCATTGATCAGGTGATAATAATCGCTGCATTGCTCCTCAATTTATGTGGAAAATGACTACTTTGCTAATCAGCTCATCATCTTTCTATGGCTAAAGAACCTTTTCTGAACAGGCTGTTCTTGATGGAGTGGATATACTCAGCCTCTCTGTGGGTCCAAACAGTCCCCCAGCAACGACCAAGACCACATTTTTAAACCCATTTGATGCTACCCTTCTCGCAGCTGTGAAAGCCGGTGTATTTGTTGCCCAAGCTGCTGGGAATGGAGGTCCTTCTCCGAAGACTTTGGTTTCTTATAGCCCGTGGATAACATCTGTAGCAGCTGCAATCGATGACCGTAGATATAAGAACCATCTAACCCTCGGGAATGGAAAGATGTTACCTGGACTCGGCTTGTCACGTAAGTTTGCAAGCTTAAGTGTCTGTTTCGTCTAATCTATGGTATTTTGGAAGAAGTGTTAATTTGCAGCCAACAGTTGTTTGATAAAGTTAATAAATAATGACTGCCTGTGCTTTGGGCATGTGGTGCACGATAATTGCATTCTTGCCAATATTTTCTCTGCTGGATCTCGGTTTTATCCGTGGCTTTAGAAAGCTGAAATAGTCCAATTGGTTGCTGCAGCCTCTACGCATCTAAATCACACATATACCCTGGTTGCGGCAAATGATGTGCTGTTGGATTCTTCAGTGTCGAGGTACAGTCCTTCAGACTGTCAAAGACCAGAAGTTTTGAATAAGAACTTGGTTGAGGGGAACATTCTTCTCTGCGGTTATTCCTTCAATTTTATTGCGGGTACCGCATCTATCAAGAGAGTTTCAGAGACAACCAAGAGTCTTGGTGCGGCTGGATTTGTTCTTGCCGTGGAAAATGTTTCTCCTGGAACAAAGTTTGACCCCGTACCAGTTGGCCTACCGGGGATTCTTATCACAGAAGTTTCTAAGTCAATGGTAATCTGCAACTTGTTTTCTGAAATGCATTTCATCATGAACTTAACCAATTTCAAATTGAGAGTGCTTTTGGTGTGCCAATAACTACTATCGGATGGACTGATGGCCAGAGTAAGCTTGTCGTATGTCCAAAGTCAAGACAAATTAGACTAGCGATTTGATGAGAAATGCAAAATACTAGAAAGCACACCGTTGCTTCTCTTAATCCTGTCTTATATTTACTTTTGGCACTTTTCAGGTGCATTTGAGGTCCATTTCCCTTTAACATCTAAATGTTTCGGCCACTCGTGCTGGCAATTTCAAACTTGATATCCTTTTCATGTTGGTTCTTACTTGCTTTTGATTCCTATAACAAGTCATTTGGTGCTTCACTGTTATTCTAGGATCTAATAGATTATTACAACGTTTCTACACCAAGAGATTGGACTGGAAGGGTGAAAAGCTTCAAAGCCACGGGAAGCATTGGAGATGGCTTGACGCCTACACTGCATAAGTCTGCACCACAAGTTGCATTATTCTCTGCTCGAGGGCCCAACATCAAAGACTTCAGCTTCCAAGATGCAGATCTACTCAAACCAGATATACTGGCCCCTGGTTCTCTGATTTGGGCTGCTTGGTCTCCTAATGGAACGGATGAGGCAAATTATGTTGGTAAATCAATTTAACAGATCAGTTAGATGCCGTAAACTCATAGATCATCAAAACTTTTGTCTAAGGTGCCAATAACCGACTTCCCATTAAACATGATTGCTCCAGCACTGGAATTCAGTTGAGTGTTGTGCATTTTTGGGTGATTTTAGGTGAGAGGGGGAATGTTGTTGAAGTCCACAATGCCATCTGACTACTAATCTCTTTTGAAGAGGGTTTGAACTTTTTGTGAAATTTCTAGCTTCATTTTTGTGCGAGAAAGTATGAGATACGCATATTTTGAATGATCTATTTCTTTTCCTTGAGCTTTTGGACGGATATAAATTCTTTAAAAATGTGTGTACTTCGGGAAATGGTGTCTTGACATCTTACACATTTGCTTTGAGCAGGAGAACGATTTGCCATGATATCTGGAACCAGTATGGCTGCTCCACATATTGCAGGGATAGCTGCACTTGTAAAGCAAAAGCATCCTAACTGGAGCCCTGCGGCAATAAAATCGGCCTTGATGACGACATCTACAACGCTAAACAGAGCAGGAAGTCCTCTTCAAGCACAACAGTATTCTGAAACTCAAGCCATGAAGCTAGTCACAGCCACACCTTTTGACTATGGGAGTGGTCATGTTAACCCAAGGGCTGCCCTTGATCCTGGACTAATCTTTTATGCAGGTTATTTTGCTTTTCACTCCTGATTGCGTATGGGGGGGTTCTTTTTTTTAGGGGGGGGGGGGTTATGCATTCCATGGCCGCGGAACTAGTAGTTATTGCACAGCAACAGTGGGAGCCCGAAAAAAAGTAGCTTGGCTAACACGTACCTAATTTAGACAAATTAATATAATTTGTACACTGTCAGTATACAACACAAGCAGAAATAGTGTAGAAAATTAACTGTCGGAGTGATAGCATTCACCGTGTTTTTGGTAGATTTTACCAGACCTGGTGGATTTGGTCAGAAAATCACTTCGAGAAAAGTGCTGTAATTCAGCAAAGTTTAGGTTGATTTTGATCGCAAAAACACGAGAAAAATTTTGCCAATTAGCTGAGAATTAAAACAATAATAAATTTATTTCTTTAATTACCGACTCATCTGCTTCGGTAAGCCATGTGTGATGTGGTAGTAACGGTCACTGTATTTGCACCCATTTTCAAGTACAACCACCAAAAGTTGAAAATGGCAAAAGGTTGCATATGACAGCCACGGTTGGAAACCTGGCAGAAAAGGCTTATGGAAGAAACTGGAATGGGAACACAATATGAGATGAGTGAAGGGTTAGGAATAAAAAAAAAAAAAACTTGGTTTTTAAGTAAGCCTCAGTTCCGCGGCTGATGTGTTTCGTGAACAGTATGATTTTTGTGGGTGCCTACAGAGTGCACTTTGGTGCATCATTGAGAGAAATCTTGATTGACTTCTTCGGCATGTTTTAACTCTAAGCTTCTGCAGGTTACGAGGATTATTTGGGTTTCTTGTGCACAACGCCTGGCATTGACGTCCGCGATATAAGGAATTATACAAACTCACCCTGCAATAACACCATGGGCCACCCGTGGAATCTCAATACCCCGTCCATTACAATCTCCCATTTGGTAAAGACTCAAACAGTTATTCGCACGGTCACAAACGTCGCCGATGAAGAAACCTATGCGATCACCGCTCGAATGCAACCAGCCATTGCCATTGATGCTGACCCTCCTGCAATGACTCTGAGACGCGGGGCCTCGAGGAAGTTCACGGTGAGTTTAACTGTTAGATCAGTAACTGGGACTTACAGTTTTGGAGAAATTATCATGAAAGGTAGCCGGGGACACATAGTAAGGATCCCAGTGGTGGCTATGGGATACTGGCGATAGAGTGTGTTGATTGGTCTTATCTCAAGTATGGTTGATATAGTCTTACTCTTGATATTCTTTGTAACCCTCGGTAATAATATATAAGGCTAGATTCTGTATTTGCTTGAAATTATATATGTGAAGTATTTGTAAAGTGACTAGGGGTGAGGGAGGCTTCTGGTCATCTCCAGTTGAAAGTTTTGCAAATTTGTTCAGTGATTTAATAAACTCTCATAAACTGTGATTGGTGGCTGGTGATTTCTTGTTGGTGAGATATCCGAGGACACCCAGACGCAAGGCGACTCTCTCTCCTTGCTTCATGCTTCATGCTTCAAAAAGGGGGTTTTTTTTAACAAATAAATCCTGTTGCCCATCTCTAACATCTTATAATATATAATTTCATTGTGGAGATATGAAAATTGATTCCAGTCTAGACACCGGTAGAATTTGTTTAATTATAATTATAATTAATGTATAAAAAATAAAATTATAACAACAGTTAAGATTATATATTTATAAAGAGATGATTGAATAGAGTTTTGTAAAAAAAAATTTATTCTTATAATAATTAATCAAACTGAGTTTGAATAGTTATAGTGGTATTGGAGACAAAAAATCTCAATATTTTTTAAGGGGTTTAATTCATCGTTTGCAAAGCCCGCAAACATGCCACTAGATCAAAAGTAAAAATAAATAAATAAATAAAAAGGAAAAACCTCTTTTTCATTAAATTCATCGAAAACGACCTTTGTGCGGGACCCAACGATCGAAGCCCCAGCAATGAATGGCTCTGATTAGCCTTGATTGGACAGCAACAACGACTGGACCGTCAGTGTTAACGGCGAAAATTTCTAGCATTGGGGGGAGTGAACCCGTACGTGCAATAATTTCATTAGTTAGATAAATATCCATTGCGATATTAGAATTCAACCAAACATAAAGACTGAAAATAAATAACCTTCACCAACTCGGACATGGAGGCGATGAGGATTCGACCCCCCAACGCCCCCCACCCGCAATGCCGTGGAATCCTCCTCTATTGCATGGTGTCCTTAGGACCTGTTACTCCGTCGCCGCCGCCGCCGCCTCTCTTAACAGTGGAGGACCTCAGTATGTCGTCCCATTGTCACGGCCAGATATATAAAAATAAAAAATATAAAATCGTACGATATATATAAAAATAAATAAATTTCGTACGATCCCGATGAATTATACTGTATTAAAAGAGAAAAAAAAAAGAGAGAAAAATTAAATGGGTGCGAATTTTTAATACTAGAATGACTGAAATTTGTATGTCACTTCTTGATGACTCGTCTCTCTCGCACATTTAATGCACGAGTGCACGGTGCAGGGTGCGGAGTTCATTTTTGATTATTTCGTGTCACAGCGATGTGATTGCATGACCATGTCATTGGACTGCATTTTGAACTTATTTTAAATGGGCGATCGTGATTCGAGTACGTAGTTATTATCATTACCACAAGTTCTCGGTGAAAATCAATCAATCGGTTAGCTTTCCATTTTTGCATTATTTAAGAGTGGCTTCCCTCCGTCCTTCTTCAGCCGCCGCCCCCGGACACCACCCCCCCCCCAAATCTCTAGACCTCTCGCCAGTCTCCTGTGCACAACAAGTACCGCTGCGCCTATCCCTCTCTCTCTTAGCAATCAATATCGCTTATTATTATTATTATTATTTATATTATTAGTAGTAGGTCTCCGGCATTTCTCAATAGAAAGCAACAGTTCTCTATAGTCTACACCTTTCTCCATTTCTCCCCGCATCAGCTGGCTTTGTCTTCAAATGGTGCGTACGCATACATCTTTCTTCAAATGCTTTAATCTCTCTCTCTCTCTCTCTCTCTCTATATATATATATATATATATATATGTATGGATGTATGGATGTATACAAATTCATATATAATTACTTTTGTTCTCGTTGTGTTTCTTTAATGTTCAAGAAAAGTACTGACCAACTGAGATGCTCGCCTGTCCGGAGGGCACGCAAAAGATTAAAAGCGGCAAGGGCACAATGCTTGTTTTGCTCGCGTCGTATGCGTTGCAATGTGTTTGTGCACACACGTCACGCGGTTTGCCTGGCGGTGCTCGGGCCGCAGCATTTTGTTCCTGTCCTCTCGTGGCTCTTATAGCCGCGCGAGTTTGTGCATGCGTTTGTGTCAGAGTCTTAGCTGTATATATATATATATATATATATATATATATATATATATAGAATATTTGATTCCATGATATTCTTCTTCGGCAACAGTTGAACGCGGACGATGAGCGTTAAGGGTATACTCAAGAAGAAATTCAACTATAAAGGAAAGTGACAGCTTAGGCTATCAAAGGAATTATTTGAAAACGAAAGCTACCAAATGCTCTAACGCTCACCTACATTCATCGTCCGGCTTCTAACTGTTGCTGAAGAATATTATGGGATCAAATATATATATATATATATATAAACAAACACAACGTAATTTAATAAAAAAATTTTAAATTTTGAAAAATATTATTAAATAAATTGTATATTTTCTGTCGTAGTTTTACTGAATTGTTATATATATATATATATATATATATTTGGCCTTCAATTTTTTAGGCTGCGCGGCTTATAACGCCAAGAACTTCTCTTACTTAATAATAATAATAATAATAATAATATAATTTGTAGATCTGTATGTAATACCCATTTAATTCATCATAATTATATAATTATTTTAGCCTAATTATTACATAATCACCTTGGCAGCGTTACTTTAGGAAGATTTGGCCAAAAGAAACCGAATCTTCTTTTTTCCCGTTTCTTTTTCTTTTGCTTTCTTTTTGTTTCTTAGTTTTATTTTTTGAAAATCTTTTGCCGTAAAAGCGCGTAAACCTTTAATGGATTAGGTGGAATTATGCAACGCACAAGACGCTCCCTTCTAGGTTTTACTCGTTTTCCTGCTGCCTCGTGGATGGCCCCTTTTGTCACGTTGATTGTCCTGTTTCTGTTGTAATCTGTGTGAATTCTGGATGCCGGTTGGATCGATGCGAGCTTTTATATGAAGTTTATGGAAATCATTTGGTGCAATGTGAACCGTTGACCTCATGCGTACAGTCATATAATCTATGATTGCGAAGCGGATTTCAACGTGCACTCATCCACACCAAATTGAAAGTTTAGATTACAATTGCTTTTTGTTGATCTTTGCTTCCAAACGTATTTTATTTTATTTGATGATAATTCTTTCTTCTTCCCACTTAATTTCTTGTCGCGTGGCTAGCAAGACCCTTTTGATTTTCTTGTTAGAGGAAATTTTAGTAAATCCATTCAATCTGTGTGGAAATTATTTTTAAGAAGCACGACAGCTAAAACAAAAAATTAAAAAATTAAAAAAAATTATTATTATTTTTTTTTTTTGTTTTTGGTTTTTCCTCCCTGAAAGCCGAGTTCAAAAAATAATTATCTATTTGTTTATTCTTCGCAAGATGAATTTGGGGCGTGTTCCACAGGGCAGGGAGGTTGTCCTAACCAAACCCATATCTTCAGATGGAGATTCAGACACTGATTATAAGGTTCCTAATCTTGCCCAGCGCATTCTAAGCTTGTTTAAGAATATACGTCCAGGATCGGACCTCATTCATTTTCAGGTAAGTCAACAAAACTTCACAAAAATCACTTCACACACTTCCCAACAGAAACCAAACCGCCGTTGTTGTTTGATTGATTGATTGATTTGTGAAAGTTCAGCTCCCTCCGCTATTCAACTTCCCAAAGTCACAGCTGCAGTGTTACGGTGAGTCGGTCTATTCCATCAACATAGATCTGTTGCAAGAGTGCAACAATCAAAAGAGCTCACTGGATAGGTTCATGTCTGTGGTGGCATGGAGCATATCCGGCCCGCGTCCTTGCCCTTTTGGTGTTTCTCCTTACAACCCAATTCTTGGCGAGACTCACCATGTTTCCCGGGGAAGCCTCAATGTTCTGCTAGAGCAGGTAATTTGCCCGGAACTAAAATAATGAGATTTGGGGGACCAATGGCCAAAAATGTACTACGACACAACTGAATATTCAATTAAATTTGCTGGGCCAATCTGAAAATATGGCCGACTTGGTGGAGCAAAGCTAAATTTATAGAAAATATAAGTAGAATTTATGAATGATGTTTTGATTTGTCAACGTCTTGAGCCGATTGATTGAGACAATCTTCTTATCGTGCATCATTACAATTTTTGTGAATATATTTGTTGCTATATTTGTGAATATATCGTGCACCATGTTTTGATTTTTATGCATCAGATGTTTTGTTGCATTTATTTATATATTTTTTTGTGAATATAATAAATTTATTATCTTAAATAATATATTTTTTCAAATTTTAATTGAATTTCACTCAAAATTTTTATCTTTTTATTATGCATAATATTAATTTAATTTAACTTATTTTTTAAATAAATTAAATTAAAAAAGCTCGAATGGGCTTGGCCCGCCTGGAAATGGCCATGCTAGATACGTAGAACCAATCATATATAAGACTTCAATTGTTCTCCACACGGTTGCAGGTTTGTCATCATCCGCCAATTTCTAGCCTTCACGCAACTGATGAGAAGGAAAATATCGACTTAAATTGCTGCCATTATCCTGTTCCCAGGTTCTACGGTAAATCACCTTGTTTTTCTTTTAACTGTGGCAAGATTCAATTTTCAAGGGAAATTATGAAATAAGAGGAACTAAAGAAACCCGAGGAAAAAAAAAAATCACCTTTTTAATAAATAAAAATATAGATTTTGTAACCACTGGATATAACCTAATAACTAAAGTTTAAATCTTTGGGTGAAATATGAGGTTTGAAACTCATATTTCACTGATAATCACATCTTGCTCCCTCATTTCTCAGTACTCTAATTGAACAAAAGAAAAGGTAAAAATTTGTGGACTTTGTACTCTTGAATTTTAATCAGCTTTTCAAATAGTAGTTGTATAGCTCACCGTCTATAAGAACATATGTCTCATGTTTATTTTTGTTGTTTGACAACATGTTTTCTATTCCAAACCCTATGCTTCATGCATATGTAGGGACTAAAATAGAAGTTGAGGTAAAAGGAAAAAGGCAGCTTAAGCTTCTAAACCACGGGGAAACTTACGTGATGAATTCACCAAAGCTCTTAATAGGATTGATTCCTCCTGGGGTCGATTGGGTTGGCAGCGTACGTATTCGCTGCCAAGAGACTGACCTTGAAGCCGAGCTATGTTACACAGCCAGCTCCTTACTCAGCCGTAGAGGAGGCCATTCGATTAGCGGAAAGATTTGTAACTCATCATCCATGAAGACCCTTTATGCAATTGATGGACATTGGAACAGGTAATCACAACAATTGCTGAAAACAAGGACAAAAAGGTATGGCTCATACGAAACATTGGTACAACCGTGCTATGAAGTGCGGTAGGCATCTTTACAGAGCAAAATTTACTTTCTCAATTAAGTAAAAAGTTCAGGAAACGGCGCCTTTCTCCTATACACTAAAAAGGAGAAAAAAAAAAAAAGGGTGGAGTGTAATCACGAGCAGAACGAGTTCAGGATACCAACTGAATATTAACAATAAAATGTAGAGGTATTTTTTATATTTATGCCTTCCAAGAAAAAAACAAGAACAACCACATGGTCAAACAGAATTTGAAATAATGATGAAATTGTCCAGAAGTCAGCTGAATTATATTGCTTTTCCTGTGCTAATTAGTACACCGTTTCACTTCCAATCTTGAGTTCCTGCAATGGAAATAGGTCATGTTCCTATTTTATCTCGTTTAACATCTGAGGTTTTGAGTCATCTTCCCTTTTTCCTTTTCTTCCTTTCTCGAGCAGTACTGTAAGAGCGAAGGATATTAACAGTGGGAAAGAGACAATTATATACAATGCAAAAGAGGCAACTATAGGGTTGAAAACTCCTGAGATAAGGGATTTACAGGTAAATAATTTTTCTTAAGACACAGCTCTGTCTTTACCAACAGCTTGAGCTTTTAGTATAATAGCAGACGCTTGATCCTGACATTTCTGATTTCGTATTGTAAGGGAATTTGTCCAAGTGAATCAGCTGTAGTGTGGAGTGAGGTTAGCAAAGGAATCCTTAGCAAAAACTGGGCCGAAGCTAGAGAAGCGAAGAAAGCGGTGGAGGAAAAGCAAAGGGAACTTGCTAGAGACAGGGACTCTAGAGGTGAAACTTGGGTTCCTAAGCATTTCCTTGTATCTTTCAGCAAGGAAAATGGCTGCGACAGCTCACCTATTGAAGAAAAGGTCCCGCCAGCACCCATTGTTGTTCCCCTTTAGGCTTTGAGTCATGGATCGACATTTTGAAGCAGACATCGGGTTTTATGTTCTACAGGATCAGGTTCTACTTCTTCGGTTTTTTCCTTACATTTGGTATTTAATTAACTAGAAATTCCTAGTTACAAAAAAGGGGAGACTCCCTGAGACAATTGGACAACTACAATACTACCACATCTCATTTAGAAGTATTGAATTTATAATAGCCAAGGGATACTTGGAGATCTAGCCACACAAAGGGCACGTAAAAGCAAGCATGGCAAGTGAAGAAAATGGTTTGAAAATGACTGGAAAAGCAAGGTTCGCATGTTCATGGTTAGAACTGGTGGAAATGTGGACGAGATTGTGTCACCCATTTCAAATAAATGGCAAACCCAGTTTTATTATTCATATGCTCTGTTTCATGCTGCAAAAATTTTTGCACAATTGGCAATGAATTTGCGCCTCCCACCATAAGTCTAGATAAATTACGAGTTCCTCTTACCTAAGTACCAAGAATATGCATACTTATTATATTATAGTGCTTCAAATAATATCAAAACACTTCGATATTGACATTGTACTGAGATTATTTTTGCCAAAAAATAGTATCACCAATTTCAAATAAATAGCAAACCCAGGTTTATTATTGCTCTTGACTGCCATAAAATTCAATATGGAAGAGGATGAGCACATTTTCACTAATGGGTTTATGAATATTCCTTAATAATTACATGTATGATATCAATCATCAAGGAGTTCACAGTCTATTCTTTGGAAGTAGATTCTCTCTTCATCGAGATCATAAGCCACATTGTAGTACAACTGAGCCCTTGCTCCAATTATAGATTCATCATCCTTTGGTTCATTTGGAAGAAAAGACAGACAAAAAACCTCCGGCGCTATATGATAAAATAAGCTTCCAGCATCTAGTACCAACTCTGCCCCCTCAGCTAGATGAATTGTCATTACTGGAAGCCCCTGAAGATCTCTTGCTACTGTTCCATAGTAACACAGCATTTTTGCCTGAACGAACCTCCTTAACGATCCATCTAGGTCCAACATTCTTGTGAGTCTATCTCTGATTTGATAATAAACCACATCAGGCATATAGGACATCGTGGATCCGGAGTCAAGGATCACCCCGCCACCTCTCCACGTCTTGAATGCATTGAGATCAACGTCTAGTCTTTCCTGTCCTAAGCTTATTCCTTCAACTGTTACATAATACAGGCCTCTGCTAGTTTTGAAAGGTGTTGAGAGGCCTTCAACGTTAGCCCCACCACCAAATGTCAATCGATTAAAACTGTATGAAGGGTCGTCTATACTGCCAATGCAATAAGAGAACTTGTTGCCTAGTTTGTTCACTATTGATTCTGCATTTTTGCCAAGTCCGAAAACCCCACCCCACATCCCATGATTAGTCTCAACATTATTTACACCACAGCCAAATACGACATTAGGCAGCACCGCTGTGTTATCATTGGACGTCCCAAAGATGAGCTGTTCGGTGGCAATATGACCTCCTGATTTAGATTTATCAGCATAGGATACACTGTATGTACAATAATCAAGATCGTTGCACGAAATATAATAGGAAGATTTACGCAAATCGTGACAATCAGCACACGATAAATCAGCGTAAGTGGAAGACATTGAAGGGTTATAAATTGGACCTTCCTGTGGCATGCACCTTTCACAGGCACTACACTGAAGCCATGTAAGGCTGCTGCCAGTATCCAAGACAGCAAGTTGTGGAATAGGTGGCTGTCCTATCGAGAAGTTTACAACAAACAAATGGCTACGGATATCAGCTAGCAGATTGGCCTGGACATCTTCGCTTGCAATAATTCCCTTAGCTTTGGCCTGCAAGTAGGCAAAGCGCGCATTTGAATAGCACAGAAGTCGTTCAGCAGGGTCTGCGGAGATGCCATTAAGGTAGGACAGAGAGGAAACGGAGTCCCGGTGGATTAGTCTTGTGACCAGTCGCTGAGGTTTTGTGCTTGTTATTGGGGGTGAGGTTAAGGTGGCTACGAGAGTCGAGAAAAACAGAAATTGTAATGGAACAGAATATGACATATCCATGACTTTCCGGGGTAGTGACACAAGGGTTCTTTTTATCTATCTTCTCTTTTTGATGACGAGAACTCAGAAGTTCAAATTTCTATACATGCAGAACTATCCCTGGTATTGCATACGGAAGAAGAGATGCATATATAACAGCCAATGAATATTTGGGGATTTAATCACAGCAAGGGTATGCTCCAGAAAGAATGGCAAACGAAGCAAACTAGAAGAAATTAAAATAAACATGTTTACGATTGGGAGAGTTGGAAAGTGGACAAGACCGTGTTGCCAATTTCAAATGTTGGAAACCACCATGTTCGCTATCCACGGTCTTTGGATGTTCCTTCTTCATGCACACAAAATTCTGCAGAGTTCGAAATGTATTCGCAGCATCTACCATATATTTTTATTAGTCCGAGATTTCTGACATATACATTAACACTTTCTTTTGATGCATTGATAATACTCGTAGCCTTCCACAAACAAATCGCCGATTATGCTTCGTTTTTCTGGTCAAGCAGCGATATTTCTTTGAAAATTAGAAAAACAATGAATGAAAATATAAACATTATCCGGTGGAATGTTATGGACCAGAAATTTCCCCTCTCGAATGACTCTTTGAAAAGCTTTCATAATAAGATGGCTTGGCTCCCTGTGCTCTCCGGCAACAATCCACGTCCAAAGGCCTCTTGTGCTATTTAGATTATCCATTCAATCGTTGAACGAATTTGCAGAGAGCACGGTTATAAGAACTCAAAAAATATTTAAAATGGCAAATGCCAAGAATAATGCACATTTTCAAGTTTTAAAATTTACAATAAATTCTCAAGTTCCATGCCTAATTAATTTAATATGAGGGGAGCCATGTTTTTGTTCTCTTACATCGCAACAAATCGTCCCCCGAAATTTTCTATACCACAGTAGAACACATGGCCAAAACGGAGGGAAAAAATGGACAACAAATCACCTGCCCCTATGGAAGCAACACTAACAACCGGTTAGCCTCCAGCCCAGCTAAGTCACCCTAACTGCTCTCCTGACGTCCCTGCACGCAAAGACTGCGTCCGGGGAACGTTCTCTCCTTAATGACACAACATTTACAAATTTGTACGATATTTGAGGAGCCGAAGGGTGGGGGGGTTTGAAAGCAACGGTGGATCCAACCAAAGAATTTAGAGTCAAAATTATCTCACTCAAGTTGTTGTGTATAATTGGAGAAAAGCTGCAACAAGTTATTAAGACCTTCTGGATAGAATTTCCTCGCAAACAAGTAACAGGGCCGTTTGATACCATTCCACAAGCAAGGCTGAATCTGCACTTCCCTCTGGAGACAACCATGGTAAAGGAAAAATTACACATTTATGGCTTAGAATTTAGCTCGCTTCTAAAAGAATGCAGGAGTGGCACTTGCAGAATTGTACCTTTTCATCACTTGTCACATGTATACTCAGGTCAACTGACTGCACGGTGAAATATCCAGGTGCCATATTTAGAAAAGTTCAACGAACAAAAAATGAAATAATCTCCTAAGCGAAAATAAGGTTAACAGGCTAAAGCCCACCACGGCAAACTAGACATTGTAGGCCGGTGACTTTTAAGTTCTTACCACCAATCATCATGCCACATTACACCAAGGAAAGTAAAAGAAATATTCTAACAGTGCCTTCAAGGAAAGGAGCGGCTCTTAGGAGGATTACAGCAATCACCCTCAAAAAGAAATAGACACAAGACCAAGAAAGACTAATGTAGCAGCAAGACCCTACCGTAATATTTTTCAGAAGCTCGTATTTTATATCCTCAGCCTTGTATGATTTAGGATGCCATTTTCTCTCAGACCAGTCAACATGGGTCACTGACCAATTTGCAATTCCACCAGGATCAACAATCTGAAGTCACATACAAAGATAAATTTCAAGAAAAGCTTGTAGAGTTTTAAGGGTTCAATCTGGAGGAGGTAGCTCACATGGAAAAATGTTGGCAAGTAATGCTCATCAGCGATGCAATTTTTCCCTTCCAGACCGGGCTGTAATTAGAAAAATATACATGTCAATTTGGCTATGGTCTCAACATCAAACACAAACTTCATAATGTAGAAGATCTAGACAAATAATTTGAAATACTCTAGACACATAATATATACAAGATGGCTCCTTTGGCCTTTCCTTAAACTTAGCTATGGAATTGGAGTCCAACATCAATGTGACCCAAAATAAGTTCATCTAAGCCATTATATGCAGATATGTATGTGCCAACTACAAAGAACTTGTCCATCACTTAGAGAACAGCTTTACAGCTATAGCATTTACCGTGGTCCTTCAAGTAAATGAGATCTAATAATGATCATGCGCTTAATGACCACAAAGAAGACAGTAAATAAGGCACATAACTTTTCCCACAGCTCTTAATAAAACACTGAAATTTGAGGGATGGAATGAAACTAATGATGGTAAGGGGGAAAAAGTCAAAATTGGATAAGAAAATCTGCATGCTAAAAATGAATTTATAAAAAGAATAGGAGATAGCCCCCAACAAAAAATGCAGCCTTCCCACTATTTTAATTACACATGATTCACAAAATAAACAGAAAATTGGAGTCAAATTATGAAAGAACTGAAATTTGAGAAATGACAAAGAGTCAAGGATAATAAGTATCAGGAAGAAAAATGTTAGCACCACAATGGCTGCTGGGATTTTGATGCCAAAATAAATTTTCTTGAATTAGACAAATTGTCAATAATGACTACCTTGCAATACTCACGGAACTTTGAGTAGTAAAGACTATCAGCCATAATTATCAAAGCATGCTGTCTCTTCACCGAGAACCACTGCACAGAATTCAGTAGTTAAGAATTGGAACTAAAAAAATTGAAATTCCAACAGTATGCTGCATGAGTTTTTACAGAGCCCTACATAGAAAAAAGGGGATTGCCATGAAAAGTTAAAAGAACTAAGAGAGGGAAGTGAGTAATGCACACACAGCAACTTCAATGCCTACATGAATCTAGTGAAGCTATACCTGTGCACCCTTTCTAAAGTCTTTCTTCTCAATCTCAGGTAACATGCGATCTGAATACCTGCCATTTCCATGTGGACCAGGATCGTAAAAGCTGAAAACAACAGAGAAACGTTCATCAGCAAGCATAAGCAGGACAAAACATATTCTGAAGTATTTGACTGTATTTCTGCTCAGCAGATTGGTTAACAGTACTGTGGACAACTACTAAATTTATGATACATGCCCCAAGGATACAAGCCCCAAGGTGTATGGCAATAACATTTAGATTATGGCACGTACCAATCAACATAGCTGATATTTGTGTACATCAAATAGTTGTAGATATAGTCGAACTTATGCAATGGAATGCAACTGCAATGCCAGAGGACAATTGATCACTAAGTGAGGATTGCAAAATCTACATAGTTCCAAATAATAATTGATAAGACCAGGTATTTTCTTGTTACCTATCAGAGAGTAGCACAAAATGCTGGTTATCAGGATCTTGAAGAGCATTTGCCAGCAGTCTTCTCTCAGCATCGATCATTGAAATCTTCCCCCATACCACCTGCAAATGTAGTTCAGATAAATTTTAGTAGCTTTTCAATGGATTTAACCCCCAGCTAAGATCAACAATGATGGCATAACATCCATCACCCTATCACCTGTCACCCAAACTTTAAGTAAAAGACTGAATGTTGTCTGGAATTTGTTTGATTGATTGACCACTAAGGAAACACACCATGAAGATACAAAAACCAAATGGTAATAGATACAACTAAACTATCTGCATCCCCCTGGCTGCAAGGTATTTATATATGTGCAGTGAAGAAATTGTAATTTACCGTAATCCAGGAAATCAAACTAGGTGCACCATCTTGCAAAGTAATACAATTTTTTTAAGTTATCCATTCTATTAAGAGGAATTATTTATTATTTGGAAGCATGCCTAAATATAAGGTAAAGTATTTTATGAAAGGAATCGTGGTTAGAATTGATATTTAGGTGAAAGTCTGAGCTGTCTTTCCACTTAATTTCTTGTCTTTCAAATCTGTCTTCAAGACTCTATTCTGACTATTAAAAGTACTGGAATGTGCTAATGTCGATGGCTTTCCTTGTCATCAGTAGAGCAGGTCAAAACTCCAGCAGAGGTTCTCATCAGAATACATCAAAAACTGATCAATGATTTCCTAGTCAAATGATTTAGACTTAACATTATTATCTGAACAATGGAAAATGGTCAATCACACACACAAAGCAAGAAACAAGAAAACATTTCCCATTGAAAGTTGTCAACTTATAAAGGCCATCCCAATGCGCCAGACTTCACACATTGTGAGATTTGGGGAAGGTTGAGTCTATGCAGCCTCCCATTGTGGTTTTGGCAACTTATAGGACCAGTAATCCTGCACTACTTTGCCATGTGGCTTGTTCTTTTTTACTTTCCATTGGGTTCAAGGTATAGGAGGGAGGAAAATAACACATAAACTTTAAAGGCATTTCAATAAATCATGCCCAACCATATAATTCTGCTCAACAACAGCCTGAACCTAGAAAGAACAGAAATCAATAGACATACCTCCAAAATTCCTATCTTCATCTAGTGCAAGAATATGAGATGGCAAAATCAATAAGTAACCATAAAAATGATGGAGAAACTAAAATGAAGAGTACAAGTGTGAAACATCAAAAATAGAAAAAGAATTCCTACAACATCACTGAAAATATAAAATTAGATAACTCATTGAGATTAAATTTACAAACCTTGTCACTGCGTATGTCCCGATTTACAAAGTAACGACTCAAATGAACTGGTTTTTCCTTGGATGCGTGAACATAAACAGAGAATCTTCCCTCATGGCCCTGCCAAGAAGAAGGAATTGGCTTCAGCTGAAGACATGAGTTAAAGAACAATACTCATAGCTGAATGGAAATAATAAAAGACTGTGAAAGCTACAACATTTATGATGACCTGCATTTTCACTAGCTTTCTGTTGACCACGGTATAGACATAGAATATGCAAGTGATACATAGAGATACATACCATTGTCTCATTCATTTATACCTAAAGAAAAAATGTATTAATATGCAATAGCTTACCCTGAATTGATGTAGATATGTGGTCTTGCAGGGACATGAAGTAGCGGATAGTACATCAGACGCATAAAGAAAATGCAAAAAAATGGCAGAAAGGATACAAAATGAGTCCCTAATACATGCCAGAATGAAGTAGCTATTCTAACCATGTGACCATGAGACACTTTGTTCTACTTCCAAATTTAATTTTTGATACGATGTGGGGTTCATGCCCTGTATTGTTAATCCACCAAATGGAAACTTTTGTCTTTTTAAGTTTTTCTAAATGCAATCATGCATGCAGACTTTACCATAAAGCTAAATCACTCCAACTATTTCTTTTTTGACTCTGTAATAATTGGTTATATGCTCAATAAGGATCCACGCCAATCTTGTGTAAGTGGTAAGCAGTAGGAATTGCAATCTCACAGGTCTTGACAGAAGCACTAAGGAATATCAACATGATTGCAAGAGAAATTGAAACAGCCAATCAAGAATCATTACTCAATACAACACAAGAGCCTTGCTATGCAAATTCACATAATCACCCTAAGCTCAAGTTCCATTGATGTTTCAGGAAATTGATCAAGTGGAGATGTCATTAAGACACAAGCAAGCAGGGCACACGTGAATGACATTTTTGGAGGCAAGAGTTACATCCCTGGTTATAAATTTTTGTGCATCAATGACAGTAAAAGGCAGCTTCTTCTATCCAACATGATAAAAAGTACTTGGTGACCGAAATCCATATATCAATTGAACAAGTTACCAAATATCTAGAAAATGTTAATGTATTTAGAACAAAAAAAGGAAAGAACACTTACATCAAAAAATTTGTCCCATAGCTTCTCAAAAGGTAATGAACCAGGAGTCAAGAACATGAAAGCAATTTTAGCATTTTTTCTTTGAATGGGAGTTGAACTCAGAATTTCATTAATCACAATATGAGATGCAATCTCATCATCTGTATATTCCCTTGCAGGAGCAGGTGGAATCCAATCAGTAAGAGCCTTGCAACCGCTAGAAGAAAATACATAACAAGCAGTGCTGCTTTGTGGCGGATAAATATAAGCACAAACTAGAAACAGGCTGACCATTGACAATAAGACAATGATCCATATCGGCCTCTTCAAGGGAGGACGGTGACGAGTCCCAGGCAAGATCTGCATATCAGCCATGCCTAGTCGCCACACTTGATTTGCCTTCATCTAGAATATCAACATCAGAACCTCATCTCAAGATAATGCATTTGCTACCTGCCATCCACATCCACCACTCCTCCTCCGACAAAGGATTATTATTTGACAGGCAAGCAAAATTCCTCGACTGGGTAACTGGGAAAATCTGAGAAGAAAAATAATTAAACATTCAAATCTCAAGCAACCAATTTCTTTGACTCACAGATATCGATTACAAACAATAGGAGAGAAACATTTGCATTTCCCTTGGAGAAATTAGGCGGAAATACAAAAGAAAGAAAAAAAAAAGAAAAGGAGATAAAGTTGAAAGAACCTTTATGGTGAAAAATCAAAGCTCATCTGGGTGACATTTCAAATCTCCTAAAGTTCCTATCTTTTCTAAGTAACCAACAAGCATAAAAAATCACTTTCCGGGCAATTGAGAAAAAGAAAGAAAAGACAAACACGAATACAACAGGAGGAAAATCAAGAAACTTCAAGAAAGAAAAGGAAGTTGAATAAGCAAACGCTGGGATCCAAAGTCCTCAAGATGCCCCCTACTGCTAAAACCTAACATATATTTAACATTAAAAACAAAGAAAATTAACATTAAAAAAAAAAACAAAGAAATAAAACGGAAAACAACCATCACGACAAGAAGTCAAAACCAATCCAACACACTCCTTCCACGGCACCAACCCCAACACCCAATCAAAATTCCAAACCCAAAAATGCGCACACACGTCGACGCGTCGGCCCCGAAAGGTCAACCGCCGTTTGGCTTCCAAGAAAACGCAAGAAGGAAAAGGAACCGAGAATTACATTCTTGGAAGAACAATTTCATTCAAACGGTCCAACCCAACTTCGATTCTTGCAAAACAAATTACTCAGAGCACCCCAAACAACAAAAGAAAGGACCTTTATCACAAAATAACCGAAAAAGAACAGAAAACAAGAAAAGGAAAATAAAAAAAAGTCAAATACCTGAGGAACAAAGCTTAAACGCCGAAACCCAGATCTCCAATTCGACTCCCGGATTCAAAGATCTATAAAAAAACGTCTTTTTCTAATAAAAGAAACTTTCTGGCAATGCTATTATTCAAGATCCAGAGGCATACACTCAAATTCTAACAAGGCCAAAAGCCCCCACCCCCGCAACACTGAGAGATAGATAGATAGAGAGAGAGAGAGAGAGAGAGAGAGAGAGAGTTCCGGCGAGAGGGGAGAGACTTTAATATGAAGATTATATCTGAAGGGAGAGAGGGGTTGATCAATCTCTGGAAGCCTGTAATGGAAGTGCATTGAATTTACATCCTTTTTTAGAGGCTTCTTATTTGGTTGGGCTTTTTGGGAGCTGTTTGTTCTCTCTCTCTCTCTCTCTCGCTGCCGCTCCTTATTTTAATAGGTCAAATTAATTATCTAATAATAAAATATTTAGCAGAAATTTTCATTTGAATAAACCAATCTGCTTCCTCTTCCTCCTCTGAGAGACAGAAAGTGATGGTCTTCTTTTTTTTTTTTATTTCTTAAAAAAAAAAAATTTACACCCTTTGTCTTTTACGAGACCAGTGGTTGGAATTTGGATCGTTTGTTTTAGCTCCGTTTTCCGAACACAAGACACGAACATTTTCAACCGGCGAATTCTTAATCCTAAATTGCATGCCTCCCAATCGCAGTTAAATCGCGCGTGTACAAAACACCCCATAAGACAATGATCACTTCTAATTGGAACAAAATAACGTAAATATTATTATAATAATAACGCGAAAATGAATCAATAAAAAGAGTAGTAAAAAAAAAAAAAGAAAAAACAAATAAATCGTATTATTTTATTAATTATATTTTTGAAATTGTTCTCCTGTCATGATTTTCACGTCTTAACGTAGTTCTACTCAGGACAAATCAATGCAGACATTGTTAGGTGTTTCCCTCTTTGGCTTATACAAACATTAATTATGGTGGTCCTGAGCAGATCTTCAAAGGCCACCTCCAGAACAGGATTTGTATGTACGTTAAGTATACGATAAAATCGTGTAAGAATAACTATTAAACTTTTTTTTTTTTGTGTGTGTGATTGATTCCAGGGCTTCCCTTTGTACCGAAACACCAAATCATTGAAGATGGAGACCCGCCACCGTCCACTTCGGTCCAACAACTGATGTACCGAAATCATCGAGTTAACACTCACCAATCAAAATTCTGTAAGCCCCGTATCATTTTCTGAGCTACAAACGGACGCAGCAATCACAACAGTGCGATGGATATGCAGACGCAGCATATTTTATTCGTTGAAGAAACATTTCTTTCTGCGGCATTGCTCGCTTTCTGTATTGATTGTTTTGTCACGCAGCACGCTGCATTTACGGACGAATCAGAAAGTAAAATCATACGTGGCCAATAAAATTAAGTCCATTGGATTCTTACATGTTTTTGAAAATTTTACGTACAAAGTTTATTTACGTGTGAAAGACATTCGGTGATATATTTGTCACGATGCACTTTTCTTCAACGAGATGCAAGTAAATTGTACTAAACTCTTTGAGTCGCCGTTGCAACATTGAATTTATTAATTTTGACGTACAAAATAATTAAAAAAAAAGATTGAATTGGTCTCTTAAGTAATCGAGGTTACGATGAAAAGTTAATCAGAGGAAGACTTACGTGGAAGAATCTTACACGGTTGTAATAAACGAGACTTAAATAGCATTATTGATTAACTTAGAGTCGAGTAATCCATTGTAAGCATATTTGGTTTACACTTCTAGAACCAAAATTCATTTAAAAAATCAATGGTCTATTTGGTTTTTCTCTCTGTTTTTTTTTTTTTTAATTTTTAGATACATCAGAAAAATAAATCAAAGATGTGCGCCCTTGAGCAAATAGTCAAGATAACTTTCGATATCTACTACATTTTTTTTTTAATGGAAAATAGTTGTCCCCCATCAAATTGTCAACTAAAAACAAAAATGAACTAAGTTAATGGACCGAAATTTAACTCGGAACACCATTTCACATTTCATTATCTGATTAATCTAATATATCATGTAGAAAACATAAGAACGAGTCCCTTTCATAACATTTTTTTAGGGATGTACCCAAGTAACCATCATTTGAAGTCACCGTGGATATTCTATTTTTTGTAAAGGAATCAAAGGGAATTTTTAACGTGTGGTCTAATACATCGACGTGACATGACTATACATTTAATCGAAGAAACTATGATGTTTTGTTAAATAATTTATATAGTTAAAATTTTATAAAATATTTATTTATTAAATACATGGTTTGCTTCTTTTTTTTTTTTGTTTTTTGAGCAGAAATGCATAATTACATTTTAAAATAGAAAGAATGGGTCTCGGGATTCCAACAATGGGCGGCTGCGGCTGTGCATCTACACGCGACAGAGCGCGTGAGAGAAACTTTCTTGCGCTCCATGCAATAGGGCAGCGGCTCGCAACCGCCGTACGATATAATTCCGGTTCACAAACATTTTGGTGCAAGCCCGTCTATCCGAAAGCCGTGGTCTACAGCTTGTAGAATAAAATCAACCGGTGTACAATCATCGGATCAAATGTAAAGCGCTACCCGAATATGCATTCGCTGACACTTGATTGGAGCCCTAAAAAAGAACCACGATTTAACCTGGACAGCCCTTTGTCTTTAAGCATACGGCAGCAGGCCGGTAACGGGTCACTGGTCAAGAGCGAGGGTCACTGGTGGGGTAGAGGGTCACTGGCGGCGGTTAGGGAAGAAGGGTAACAGGTCTGAAGACACCCCAGAGACGTAAAACACCCCGAAACCTACTTTAATGGAGAATTTGAGGGCCCAAGAGTTGAATTCTTAATCTTCACAAAAAACAACGTCTTGGGTGGTTATCTAAACTAACTTGGGTGGTTTGGCCTCTGTTGTATTTGTTTTTTTCTCCGAAAACACAGAAGAAAAAGTGCCGTGTCCTCGTTTTTGACCTCCACAATATTAAGAAAGGTTTCAGTGTGATGCATATGACTTGGGTTAGTAGTTACACAAAATATAAAAAATCACCCACCTAAATACTAGTTCGCCTAATCTAAAAAAAAAAAAATTAAATTAAAAATACACATATCCATGCGATATGTGGGAACCAAAATGGCGCGTGTATCCTCCTCGCGGCTTCTAAAAAAGTCCTCAACGCTAACATCACCTATTTATTTGCAAAAGGTTGTCCAATAATAGTCCAACGACACGAATCAAAAAATTAATTAAACTCTTATATGTACTCTCGCTGTCCCCTAAGATCTACTCGCGAGATTTAATAAAGAGAGACAGAGAAAAAAAAAAAAAAAGATCCAGATTTTTGAAGAGTCAAACTGAACTTTTAGTTCCGACGAAGAATATTTTAATGGTTAAATGCCAAGAAAGTTGTTTTAGAAATTCCCATATTCAAATTCTAATAAATGAATTTAAAGTTTGACGAGAAATGGAAAAAAAAACTGTGTTATGTATTCGTATTATACAGCTCATGTCCCACTAACACTTTAATGGATAGAAAAATTAATTAACGTAAAATTATTAGAAAAGAAGACGAATGAGAAGAAAAATGCAAAAAAACCTCCATTGTTTTAATCTTCCTCGCCGTGCAACCTAAAAGCCTTTAAGAATTGCGTATTCATTTTCCATACAAATAAAATAATAAAAAAAAGAATTGCAAATCAATTCCAGCCACTCGCATCATACGAATTAAATCAAATTCGATGTCCTTCTGGAAGCACCGTGTCATTGACCAAACGGGTCAAGGTCAACTATCTCTATTGCCGATCAGAACAAACATCGTTTTTTAAGGATTCACTTCAGGCGAATGTTCCGGGCAAATGCATGCATGTACCTAACTAACATGTACCTAACTAATTACTATTATTCTATTGTGAGATATTTCAGTCGTTGAAAATTTAAATTTCTCCATATAAATTTTTAAATTTTAATGTTAAATAAAATAACGTGTAGTTTATAAAAATTAAAAAATATATTATTATATAATAATTTAAGATTCAATGTACCTAATAAAAAAACTCTTAAAAGTCTTATTTTTCTTCCCGAAAAATCGAGGCTTTCGACGGGACTCCCGCAGCCAAAAACCCGAAGCATATGTGATTGAGCGCTTTAATTCTATGAAAACTGGCCTCGGAAGTATGAAAACTATTGTCCAACGTCCAAAAAATTATTCCATTGAAGCTGGTTGCGCTCTGGTCCTTTTTTTTTTTTTTTTTATAACTCCTCAGCTGTTTACATCCTTTAATGCAACAAAGAATATAAAATAGACTTGAATAAATGGGTTTGTCTATTTTATTCCCGAAACAATTGCATCGAAAAGTGGGAGAGAAAAATATAACCACTAAAATGGACCAAAAAAAAAAAAAAACCATATTCCAAATCCTGTGTCGGTGTAGTTCAAAACGCAGAGCTTTAGCTTCAGATGGGGGCAGATGCTGACAGAGTAGTCACTCCAGGAATGCATGAGCCGTGTTCAGAGATGGACAAAGAGCTGTGTTCAGAGATGGACAAAGAAAACACCCAAAATCACAGATTCTACAATAATATCTCATGTTCATATTCATATGGGATCAACCAAAGCATGCTTAATAAAGCAGTTTATATTGCAAAGACGTAACATGCATCTATTAGTGCACTTGAGCACAGATACAAACACAGCCTGAGTTAATAAAAAAGTATGAAATATCTTTAAGTACGCGCTAAGATTATTGTTATGATACTGATTGAATTCAATTCATAATCCATACACGTGTAAACAACTCTCTCTCGAGCGAGCGAGCGAGCGCGTGCGACCAATTTATTGATTATTCTCAACTAGGGGCTCATATTTGTGCCCAAAAATGGAGAGGAAAAAAAAAAAAACGAAAAGAAAAACACTAGAGGATCATATAACGTACCTCAAAGATGATATCCAATGTACAGACACTTGGATCTCACTATTTAGGATGGCTTCTTTTCCTACAATGTGAGAGACTAACATGGGAACCATGAATTCACTTCTTAGTCCTTTTACTGCAAAACCTGGAACCAATATGTTTTTCGAATTCATGCAACGTCCAACCACTAGCAAATCAACATTATGGTATTTGTAACAAGGGTCAGCATACTATATGCCACACCTTATAGTTTATAAACCAGATGTCTACAAATGCATTGGCACACCTTATAGTGTAATTCATTTCAGGCATCTCTTACAAGGGTCTTCGCAATTCTAATTTTTCCAATTAGATCCATAGATCAGGACGAGTAACCGAAAATTCTAGTGTTTCCCTCAATTTTACTAATTAATATTTTTCTTGGACCAATTACCAGATTAGAGCTACAAAATGTATAAAAGATAAATCGATGGGGAAGTCCATACATGCAAAGGTTAAAACTGACCTGAAGAGTGCTGAATAGAGCCTGAACACAATGATGACAGGTAGGGTCCATATAGCCGCAGCAGCCTACATGGAACAAATGCAAGTATGAGCCGCTTATTGTGCATCATACTCTTGTTTGAGATCCAGATGGTCTCTATAAGTCAATATCATTATTTGTCTTGAATCCCATGTGCACAACAAATGAAGCTGTTGGCACCATATGACTAAAGATTACATACCAGAAACCATGCAAGCTCCATGGTTGCCAGGGGTCTTGTAAGCTCGTTATCTTTAAGTATGCATTGGACCTTAAAAATGATCAAAGAATATACAGAAGTTTCTAAGCACAATCATATAAAATTCATTACATTCTCTACCTTCAGAAACCGTTGGTCCTTGAGTTTTAATATACTTCTATCAGCAAGTTAATGACGTCTCTTGTCACTATGCTTTACTCTTTAGTTTCCACATGCTGTCAATTATTCAATGCAATACCAATATCTGCTTAGATTTGCACCACATCTCATGCCACATGCTCTTTTCAATACTTTCCTGATATGCAATTAATCAATCCATGATATCCAAGTTCTTGTTGCTTGCATTGCATTTGTTACTCAATCCACTGTTTGTTTCCTTTGTGTAACCCCCCCACCAATGGACAGAAATGCTTGGGAATAACTGAACCATGTTTGCTTGCAAGTTTTCAACTATGATGGCAAAGTTATAGCAGGGAAATCTAATTGCTTTGCTTCTAATTTCTTCAATAATTTTCATTTTCTTGTTTCAAATGTTTCTTTAGTATTGCAAAATAGGAACTTCATTTTTTTGTACACAGGGTAAGAAGCTCAGAGAAGATCCAGAACCACCAAACATTGCTAAACTTCATGAGCTTCCTAATTATGTTAAAAAATCAACTCACAGCAGTGTTACCTGATGATGGTATGCAGAAGCAGCTTTGACGAAATCTTTGAATGTTTGATCTATTTTTATTGTGCACACGTTCAAAACAACAATGACTTTACCATATTGTGGTTTCATTACTGTTGCTACCTGAATGATGTATGGCTCAGCAAACTTCTTCATTTCCTGTGAAACAGAAAGTCATTGGAAGAATATAAGATGAGCCAAGTTTTGGAAAGAAGTGAATTACAAGCTAAAGTGTCTTACTTTTATGCAGGGGTACGCCAACTTTTGAACATAGACAACAAGATGAATAACATAGCCCTTTGATCCATGGTAAAGCTCAACTGTTTTCATAATTAGTGATTGAATGCACACTTCAGGATCGGCCACAGAGTTCAAAACTTGTTCCTTCAACTTTGGGATCCACTTCTTCTCATTAGAAGGTGAAAAAGAAAGAAAGAAAAAAAAAAAAACAAGAAGGCAAATCAATAAAGCAGATAATAACAAAAGCTCAGTTCCTGCAGAAAATGAATGCATCAAATTGTCAATGAAATAAAAATTGTTTGTATAAAATGCTGTACTAACAGCACACAGGGAGATCATGTTAATAGCTGCCAAGAACAAGAGACCCTCAGTATGTCCGTAAAGTACAGATCCACTAAGTTTTCTCAACACAAGGAAATCCTAATTTAATATGAGCATGTCCACAGGTTTTCCCCACTTTTTCTCTCTTAAGTTTTCCCACTGATATAACTTAGATACCAATTGAAAAATGATAAGCAAAGTATTGCCCATTGAAGCGAGTACATTACACAAAGCAATTTGACCACTAATCTGCCAATTGGAAAGAAAGAAATGTTGTATCCATTCATGCACACTGAATCTAGATGCTCATCTGAAGCTAAAACTTTAGATCAGGACCAAATTCCAAAAGAGCACATACAATTAAAAGTGTCCAGGGAATAGGCAAAAACCCCAGGTAAAAAAGGTTCACAGGGTTCATGTAAAATCCACAGTATCTAGAAACCCCCAAAACTGGTAGCATGAAGAGAAATATCAAAGCAATCCGACAGCTATTCAAAGTAGCTTCTTAATTGCACTGCCCACAGAAATCGCAAAAAGATTCATCCTGAACCTAAGTGCCAACCTTATCCTCCGGAAATCAACTAATAGTCAGTAAACAGAAAGGCATCCCTTCTTTATCAAAATATACCAATAACTTTATACTAGATAGTTCATTTGATTCAACGCACTTGAAGGTGGTATTAACAAAACAGCATGAAAAAAGCTCGGGCAGGCAAAGACTACTCACAGCAGCAAGTATTTTAATGTGATGCTCAACCCACTTGCCAACTTGAGCTTTCTTTTCTAGGACCTGGTGAAAAAGTGATATTGGAAATTTCATTGATTTGTAATCATTTTATCAGATTTCTTCAGCCCCAGATCTATCCAGCAGTCAAACATGTTTTATTGAGAAGAAGTATAAGCTGAAGTGAAAAGTGTCAAATTCTGACATTCACTTTGACAAATCCAAGATTAGAACCTTTTGAAGTGTCACTTCCAAGTCCTGCCTCTCATACTTGTTCCAGAGAGTCACTGTATAATGCTGCTTTTTACAAATCAAAATAAATAAATGAAAGAAGATCAACAACAAAACCTTAATAGAAGCACTATGAGAAACATGGCTTACCTGAAAATGTTCAAAATGAACTTCAAGCCAATTTGGAAGCCATTCTCCCTACATGTAATTATATATGGGTAACTAAATCATCATTGGCATAATTCCTATTGTTGATCAGTAATTTAACAAACTAAAAATCCATAGAATTTGTAGCTATAGCATGTAGCCACATTATTGCCGTAAATCACAACAGAAAATTTTGACAACATAAGTATTGTACGTTCTTTTCTTCCAACAGAAACCCTAAAATCTGTTTTTGCAAAGACCTTGCAAAGCTTATTGACAGATGTAGTTGCCCTCCAGCATGCAAAAAAGGTAGGTTTCTGATATTCCAACAGGGAAAAAGAAAAAAAAAAAAATGCCAGGCATGATGAGCGTGAAACAGAGCACAATTCTAGTGTTTTTTTTTTTTCTTTTCACATTAGCATTATTTGCTAGATCATCAAAAGAAAAAACTATCATTTTATTTACACAATGATCTGACATGTATGGTGTAATTTCTATACAAATCCAACAACAACAATGCTTTTTGAATTGAATTTTCAACTACTCCGGCAACTATAAGGCAAGAAAGCACTAATCAAGCAAAATAAAGGTCGGCTGAATCATGCATGAATGAGACATACAGCACCTCTTACTAATGTGCACATCACCTCCAAAGAGAGAAGTGAAAAAAATCCACAGAAGTAATGCCACACTAATCTCATTCTGCCTGAGGCAGTCCTTAAAGTAAATAGGTGTTTGCAACCTACTTAGCCTTACATTACCTGATTAATGAAGCCCAACAAGATATACACATCAGTTGATAAGTGTGCTAATGTCTAGGGTCATTCCAACGAGAAGTGGCTGGAAACATGAAATAATATGATATGCAAATAGAATACACATTTCGACCTAGAAAAGTTATATGCTTGCATGTGTATGAAAAGTGTAAACACATGCAGGCACATTCATCTGTAAGACAGTTTACGAAGATAATGAATGATACAATCAACATACTAATGGTCCCTATCAAAGTCAATTTTACAATTTGGAAAGATATCCAACAATAAATCAACATTCTAGTGACTCCCTTTTGGATGCCAATTATCAGATATATCAATGGACATTGATTAGTCTAACCCATTCAGGTTTGAAATCAGCGGGCCAATTAAAAGAAAAAAAAAACAGTCCACGAGAAATCTTCTGTTCAGGCCAATGCAAAGAAATGTTTCAAGTGTTGCATCAAAATAATCAATCAATCCTGGTACTCGTGGATAACTATGGCCCTAAAACTGAAACTGCTCCAGTAACGATGCCTTGACCCAGCAAAAGAAAATGGAATCCAGCCACATTGCTTACCTTTTCTAGTTTGGCATTTAGCTCCTGGATCTTTTTCTCAGCTACATATACCCAGACTTCAAGAGCATTCTTTTTCTCATTTTGTAATTCTATTTCTCTTCTAAGTTTGTCAACCTGCCACAAAGGTTGACCCCTTAATTGAAATTGCAAAGAAGTAACTGCAAGCAGTCCCCGTGCAACTAACCTGATTCTCAAGTTTGGCAATCTGAATGTGCACCAGACGTGCCTGCTCCTGGGCATTTATAGATCCTTCTGGCTTAAAAATATGAAACAGGGAAACAGAAATTTAAAAAAAAAAAAAATCAGCCTAAATTGATTATCTTTCTCTTAAAGACAGAACTATTCAGGACCAACCCCATAGGCATCACCTTCTTCATTCCAGAGAACAAAAGACCAAAGATGTACAGGGGAAAAAAAAAAAAAAATCCGGAATATGAAGTATGGACATAAAAATATGGTATCAAATGGTTTGGTGAAAATTTACCCAAATTTAGCGGAATAGATGGTGTACCAATCTTATTTGCACACAAGTCACGAAAAAAGAAACAAAAAATCACCAGCTGAAATTTAATAAAAATTATCATATCAGAGGGTTTGATTAATTTTTACCTAAGTTTAGTGGAATAGAGAGATGCACATGCAATTCACAAGACTCGAGAACTAAGATTTGCATATACAGAAATAATGATTTGGAGAAAACAGAAATCACCTGCTGAGATTCTATCTCACTCTGCAATAACGATATGTGCCTTGATTTCTCTTCAATGATCTTCTCCATTAGTCTAATCCTATCATCCTGGCTTCTCAATTTATGGGTTCTCTCGTCAATACTTGACTCTTTAATAACCACATTGAAATGGAAGGAACATCGGTAGCAAAAGAACTGAAATTAGTAACCAAACACCCAAAAGCTACTTAGAAGACTAGTAGAATTACAGATGCGTTTGGATCTCCTCGTCACCCCCCCCCAAAAAAAAGGGGTATGTTTTTAGAATTGAATTTATGGGGTACTTGATCTCTGCACTTGAGAATATTGCATTGCCTCCAACTTAAGACCTAACAAGCGATGAAAAGCACCGGCAAATCTTTGGCGAGAAAAGCTTTTAGAGTTGTACATTCCCTTGTCATTCATAAGATTTCAAGAATTTTCTTTTGATTTCCAAGTCCCAAAATACAATGTGTTAACATACTCGAACATAAAAGAGAAATAATTAGAGATAAGAAACACAAAAAAAAAAAAAAAACTTTCAAGATACCAAATTTCATGATAATTGTACATGCCCGCACGTTACATAACACTCAATTCAAGATTGCTCCCAAAAAACAGTCCAAGAAAACGAAATGACGCACAGAGAGAATCAAGAAAATCAAGAAAGCGAGCGAGCGAGCGAGAGAGAGAGAGAGAGAGAGAGAGAGAGAAGACCCAAAGAGGAAATCTTGGACATGAGTTGATCAAGAATGACTTCCAAAGAGTGGTCTTCTTGATCCTCCGGCCGCGCAAATCTGCCATCGCCGCCAGCCGGTGGCTCGGATGCAATTTTGGCGAAAATGGAAGCTAGTAGAACGCAGAAAAACAACGGCTTTCTTGCGACCGCCATTCAAAGAAAGGGCCAGAGAGAGAGAGAGAGAGATGAACCAAAAGACAGGAAAGCACGAAACACAAGGAGGAGTGGGGAGGGAAAAGTCCTTTCTTTTCTTTTTCTCCTTTTCTTTTCAAAATTAAAAGTGAAAGTGATCGTTGCCTTATGACTCGCCTTCTCACACTATATCCATTTATATATATATATATATATATATATAGCCCATTTTCTGAATTATTTTCTTTTTTAATTATTAGTTTTTTTGGCTTTTTTCTAACGTGCATTAAATATAGGCTTACGTAGAAACCCATGAATAAAGAATACACTTTGCGGAAAGAAAATCCAAAAATTAGAATTGAGAAACTAACCTCGCCTTACTTAAGAAATGGTATACCAAATCAACCTTGCTCTCATTCAATTAGAATTAATTAAAATCCACCCCCCTCCAAAATTAGAATTAATTTAATGCTATACTCACGTTTGATTTCTTTTTATTGTATAGATTTACATACCATAAACTTCTATTTCTTAACGTTAGAGTATTTTTTTCTTTTTTTAAGTTGTAATTTCAAAAATATTAATATTTAATAATATTAATATAATAAATTATTATTATTATTATGAAAAATATTAAATAAAAACGTATATATAATAATTAATATTTGTAGAATTATTTTTTTAATCTTTTAAGAAAATTATTAATAAAACAAATGAATAATATTAAATAAAATAAATAAATATTATTAGGAGATGTAAAAATTTTATGATTAAAAAAAAAAACATATGACTGTTCATACATCATGTTGTAAAAATATAATAATAAAATTTAAACGAAACCTTGACGTGGGGGGAGGGGACTTCCATCTATTTCTTGGATTCACGGGCGCTGTAAATGGGGAGTAATTATAAAGAAAATATTTTGCGTCTCAGAGAAATTAACTGATAATGGCCCATCGAGCGCTTCAAGTGATGCGTGGGAAGTCCACTGCTAGGTTTAACGTTGTCGGTTCGCTTTGATTGACCAAAAGTGAAGTGGGGGTGGGGGGGGGCGGGGCCCAGGGTTCGGCACTTCCGTTGGGGCACGTATTCGGTGCGAGAAGCCGGCGAAGGAACGGCACGGTGCGAACGCCGTTACGGCGAGCGCTTTTTGGGTGTCTAGAATTCCCGTTTGATCGACGAACATGAAGAGGGGCGGCGACGGTCCGGTCCCGCGGGAAGGCGTGTGTTGTTTACCCGCACTTGTTGGCGAATTCGGTGTTTAGAATTCTCGTTCTCCGTCCAAGGTTTTTTAAAGTATCCTTCTTTTACGTGTGTGGTTTGTCTGTCTAATTCTTACACGATTTGTCTCTCTGAGGTTAGCAAGGTCTCACCCCTTTTTTTTTTTTTTTTTTTTTTTTTGTTTTTGTTCACTTTTAAATGGTCATCAGCAAGAGATAACAATTTAATTCTTGGTTTCAATTGCTGGGAATTAAAGGGTTTATTTTTTATTGTGTGATTCTCAGAGATATGGGCTCGGAATTGTAGAGGTTTTTTTTTTTTTTTTTCTGGTTCGGTTGGGAGGCTTTGACACTGGATGGTGTCCATGGTGGTTCTAGTAGGAAGCATGCCATCTCAGGCTTCCTCACTTAGTTTTGGAAGCCAGAGTGTGGCGGCAGCAGCAGCCGCCTCTACTTCTTCAGAATTTACATCTTGTGCACTTGTACGGAGAATTTCTTTGTCCAAAAGAGCTTTCAGTGGAGTTGGTGCAAAGAGATGGCGGTGTATTTCCACCTCTGTTTGTAAATATTCTGTTACCACTACAGATTTCGTTACCGAGCAAGGGAATGCAGTGTCCTTTGATTCTAGTAATAGTACGTTTAAAGGAAGTGATGATGGCAGTGATGGTGAGGTTATGCTTAAGCCTGCTCCAAAGCCCGTGTTAAAATCATCCCTTGGCTCCAAGGGTCAATCACTTGCGATGGACCCTGTTGGGTTGGATCCTTTGGTGGGCAGTGGGAATTCAGGTGGTGAAAAGTCAGGTGCCGATGATGATGAAGAAAGGAACAAGGTAATCGAGTTGCTAGGTGAGGTGTTGGAGAAGGCAGAAAATCTCGAAACATCTAGACCGAGTAAATTGGTTAGGGGTAATATTGCTATTAGTAAGAAGGAGAATGGTAATACTAACAATATGACATCAGTTAACATGAGTAGTAATTCAAGAGCTGCTAAAGCAGTGAATTCGGTGGCAACTCGTAAAACCAAGACTTTGAAGAGTGTATGGCGGAGAGGAGACTCTATAGGGACAGTGGAGAAGGTGGCCAAAGAAGTTGCTAAGACTAACAATAATAAGGTCATTGAAGAAGCCAAAACTGAGGAAGTGGCAAAGGCCCCACCTAGTACTCATTTGAGGCCTTTGCAGCCACCTATGAAACCTCAAGCAAAGTTACAGGGAAAGCCACTTGTTGTTTCTCTGCCCATTACAAAGAAACCTGTTATCCCGAAGGATGTGGGAGCAGCTCTAAAGCTGCCAGTCATAGATGAAACTGACTTAGGTGCTATGAAAAATAAAGAACGACAGCCAATTTTGATTGATAATTTTGCACGCAAGAAACCAGTTATTGATCCATTGATTGCTCGGGCAGTTTTGGCCCCTACAAAACCAGGGAAAACACCTGCTCCTGGGAAGTTCAAAGACCGCAAGAAAAACACTTCACCTGGAGGACCAAAGAGGCAGATAGCCAATGATGATGATGATGATGATGTTGAAATTCCTGATGAGGGGTCATCAGATTTGAATGTCTCCATTCCTGGTGCAGCTACAGTTAGGAAGGGAAGGAAATGGACCAAAGCTTCTAGGAAAGCTGCTAGACTTCAGGCTGCCAAAGATGCAGCTCCTGTCAAAGTTGAAATTTTAGAGGTTGGAGAAAATGGCATGTTGATTGAGGAGTTAGCCTACAACTTGGCCATCACCGAAGGTGAAATTCTTGGGTATCTTTACTCAAAGGGGATTAAGCCTGATGGAGTGCAAACTCTGGACAAAGACATGGTGAAGATGATATGTAAGGAGCATGAAGTGGAGGTTATGGATGCTGAGCCAGTTAAATCTGAAACAATGGTAAAAAAGAAAGAAATGCTTGATGAGGATGACTTGGACAAGCTAGAAGAGAGGCCTCCTGTCCTCACAATAATGGGCCACGTGGATCATGGCAAGGTAAGCAGTTTCCTCTCTATCTGTTTGTTCTGGTTGGTTTTTTAGCTCCCTGCCCATACTCTTATCTTTGGTTTTGTTTGAATGTTGGAAGAAAGAGTTACTTTGTAAAAGATTTTGCTGATGCTAGTTTGGTTTTTTGCATGACAGACAACCCTGCTAGATTACATTCGTAAAGCCAAGGTAGGTACTTCAACATTTGGATGCTTTTTACTTCTATTTGTGCAGATTTGAAGTCTGATTGGTTTTTCAAGTTTCAACTACTTACTTTTCTATGGTTTCTCCCTCCCTCGATTTCCCCCTCCCTTGCTTCCTGCCTTCCTCCCTGCCCCCATCCCACTGAGTGCACTGCGCCCCCCTTCCCAATAATAAAAAAAAAAAAACCTTTCCACTGTAATGAATTTCTTTCATATGAACATTTAGGTCCAATTAGAATTCTAATCTTTAAAATTGATGTTAATGAATTAATTGGTTTTTAATGCATCATGCAGTTGATTCTGTGATGATATTTACAAAATAATCCCTGACAATCATATACTTATAGGTAGCTGCTTCAGAAGCTGGCGGGATCACTCAAGGAATTGGTGCATACAAGGTTATGGTATCTGTTGATGGCAATAAACAACCATGTGTTTTCGTTGATACCCCTGGACATGAGGTAACCTCATTGTTCTATTATTACTGCTTATTTTCATTGTACTTAGCCAAAAGGAAAAAAGATTGTTAGATCATATGTGGCATGTGCATCTTGAATGACTGATTATCCTTTTCTATTAGGCTTTTGTGTACTCATATGAACAGCAATGCGCTTGTACTTTCCTTGCCTTCCGATGATATGTCAATTATTAGTCCCTGTAGGCCTTTGGAGCAATGAGAGCTCGTGGAGCTAGGGTGACTGATATTGCTGTTATTGTGGTGGCTGCTGATGATGGGATTCGCCCCCAAACAAATGAGGCCATAGCTCATGCCAAAGCAGCAGGAGTTCCGATTGTGATTGCCATAAATAAGGTCTATTAACACAATCAAATTTTCTTCTTGTTGTTAGAAAGAAACAAGCAAAGAAAACATCTGCAAATGGAAATTCCTTTGGTTCCTTGCTTTACTTTCTTTTCATTCCACCAGATAGATAAAGATGGGGCTAATCCACAGAGAGTGATGCAAGATCTTTCTTCAGTTGGTCTTATGCCAGAAGACTGGGGTGGTGACACCCCAATGGTTCAGGTTTCTCACCTTTATTTGCATCTTTCCTCTATGTTTTTTACCTTTCCCAGATTCTTATGGTCTTCTATCTCCTTATGACAGATTAGTGCTCTCAAAGGGAGTAATGTTGATGATTTACTAGAAATAGTTATGCTTGTTGCAGAGGTCAGCTAAACTTACTCATTTGCTAATTAGCCTTTTTTTTTTCATTAACTGTGTTGCTATAGGCAAAGATACAATACTTCTGTGTGAATGTGATGAACTTTCTGTGTGATTTTTAAGCCTAGGTTTTCTGTTTGAATGTGATTTGCTCACTTTTTGCACCTATTCCACCTCTTTCTTAATTAGAAGGTTGGAGTGGCTGATAGCAGGTTCACAATCTGTATAGTGACAATAATTCCTCTCAGACACCCCTCTCCCTTTCTGCTTTTATTGCATATAAAAATGCTGTCTTGTAATTGTTTATCCAAGTTCTTTGAACAGACTGATAAGGCCATTTTAATGCGAACTACATTGGATTTTGTCTTTTGATTAACACTTTCTCTCTCTCTCTCTCTCTCTATTTTTTGATCACTGTTTGATTCTTTCAGTTACAAGAGCTGAAGGCTAATCCACATAGAAGTGCAAAGGGTACAGTTATTGAGGCAGGTCTTCATAAATCTAAAGGACCAGTAGCTACTGTTATTGTACAGAATGGAAAACTTAAAAGAGCGGACATATTGGTTTGTGGGAAAGCCTTCGGAAAGGTTGGTTAGTTACAGTTTGAAACTCTGGACACTTTATCTCAGGTGGAACTTCCTACTTAAGCCGGCTTGATGCTTAATCTCTAAAATTTTGCTCACTTTTTTGTGGCAATGTTCAGGTGCGGGCTCTATTTGATGATGGGGGAAGTCAAGTTAATGAAGCTGGACCCTCTATACCTGTACAGGTTTGGTTTTTCTGCCCTTTTTCTGATTTTTATTTGTAGTTCATTTTGATGTTTTTTAGTTATGGTTTCTAGTAGGAAACTTTTTTTTATTAAAATAAGATTTATTGAATATTTTATCTACCATAGACTGACCAAATGGTCAAATTTCAGTACAGGCATACTGGCAGGTTGTCTCTATCTGTTATCCTTGATGCTTATGGCTCTTATTTATAGTAGTGCTTCAACTCTGGGGGGCCTCCTGTTACCCAATTAAACAATATTATATGAAGTTTAACATGTACACATGTAATGTTGATTGTCTTGTGTGATCATGGCTGTGGAAAATACTTTAGAATATTCTATTTGAAGTTGAGAATAGAGAGAAATGGGAGAAGAAAACCGAGATACGTAAGGGACGAGAGGGATATAAAGGATAAGAGAAAATCAAAAGAGGAGAGATTTCCAACTGTAAAGAGAATAGTTCATAGTCATTCCACTAACCATCCCTCGTGTGAAATTATAGAAGATCCCCTCTAAGATCAAACAATTCCGTTGAATTGAGTATGATTGTGTGTGGGATAGGATCTACTATACCAGGAATACCAGTTAACCTGATTATTGAAATCCATGATGGGGCTTGAACCCACAGCTTCCACCTTGACAGGGCGGTTCTTTGACCAATTGAACTACAATCCTAGGGAAATGTAATAAAGTGTACAGGATACATTTTCTTATGATTTCACTTGAACCCTGGTGATGTACCATCTGCTTACAAAATATTTTTCATTGTTGTCTACAGGTTATTGGATTGAGTAATGTACCATCTGCTGGTGATGAATTTGAGGTTGTTCCCTCCCTTGATATTGCACGTGAAAAGGCAGAGGCATGTGCTAAAACCCTGAGGAATGAGCTCTTAACAGCCAAAGCCGGGGATGGGAAGGTTACCCTCTCCTCCTTTGCCTCAGCTGTTTCAGCTGGAAAGCTGTCGGGATTGGACTTGCACCAACTGAATATCATAATGAAAGTAGATCTTCAGGTAGGTATAGTTTTTATGCTATTTTCATATATAAATAGAAGAATTTCACAACTCTAGTTCATCATGTTAAGCTTAAATTATAATTAAGACATGCTTGAGAGGTGATTTGTAACTGAGTTATTCAGAATAAATTTGTGGAACCATTCAATGAATTATGGCAATTAACTTATATCAAGAAGCTAGAATTTTAAGCTGTTGACTGAGGGCCTAAAATCAGCTTGAGTCAAGGATTGATGGCCATTTTTTTTTGTCTCTACCGATGCACTAGACCATCAATAAAGTTATGTAGTGACTATCAGACTATACTTGACTTGAAGCATACTAAAGCATATTTGCTCATGATTAGGGATCTATTGAGGCTGTTAGACAAGCCTTACAGGCGCTCCCTCAAGACAATGTCACCTTGAAGTTCCTCTTGCAAGCAACAGGAGATGTAAGCACCAGTGATATTGATCTTGCCGTTGCCAGTAAGGCTGTTATTCTTGGATTTAATGTCAAAGCCCCTGGCCCTGTCAAGAGCTATGCAGACAACAAAGGAGTTGAGATTCTGCTTTATAAAGTGATTTATGACCTTATTGATGATGTGCGAAAAGCGATGGAAGGACTTTTGGACCCTGTTGAGGTTAATTCAATTTTCTTTGTTTTTTTTTTTTTTGAAGGCAACTTTATTTCTTATGTGGATGTTCATTATCACTGTTTCATGGATGTTTATTCTAGGTTGTTGTAGATATATGGAGTTGTTTCTCCTTCTTGCCTTCTTTTTTGGCTCTTCTGTTTTTTTTGGTGGGGAGCTGTTTACCATGGTGCATGTGGTGGACTGTAGACTGAATTTACATAAACCCACAAATCAATTTTACTCCATTGAAGTAACTCTGCAGGCAAGAGGATTCAATCTGTAAGCCAATATACAAACGTGTTCTTTGACTTGTACTCTATGTGTTTACTGATTCAAATATCTATTACCCCCGGGACTCACTCTTAAAGCATCATCAGGCAAAAGAAGCACGAAGGGAAAAAGGAAAGCTCCAATTAGAGTTGAACTGCTATATATTCTTTCTCCCTTACTTTGCCTCCTTCCTTCCTTGGACACGTGTTCATCTTGCGGTATTCTAAGCCTGTTCAAATCCCTGCTTTACAGTGCTCTAGGTAGTCTTTTACAGTTAATATGAAGTTCCATTGGCAGTCTGCCACTTTTATGCCTAATCTAATTTTGGGTGGCAAATGCAGGAATTGCAGTTGTTTAGTTTAATGGTATGAATGTAAGAAGTGTATACCATTTGCTTTCATGTATCTTCCATTTTGTTTGATTTCATTCTCCGATGCATATTCACTGGACTGCTTTAGCATTATCATTGTGTTCCACATTGATCATTTGCATAGGTCTTTGTTTGGGGCTGTGTGCTGCTTTTGCTTGATATCTACAAAATTTGTTTTGGTAAAGATTTACACCTGACCACTGTTATTTATGAATAGGAACAAGAACGAGTTGGCTTAGCAGAAGTCCGAGCTGTGTTTAGTAGTGGCAGTGGTCAAGTTGCTGGATGCATGGTGATGGAAGGAAAAGTGATGAAAGGTTGTGGTATCAAAGTTCTTCGAAAGGGAAAGACGGTACATGTTGGTGTTGTCAATTCTTTGAGAAGGGTCAAGGAAATTGTGAAGGAGGTAACATTTTGAAACTTGATTAGACTTATTTTCTGACAGGTCACAAAAACACACTCATCTATTTGTATGTGAGATGACTAATACAGTGTTTTAATCGATGTTCCTAAACCTGGACTAGAGTGTCTGATTCAACAAGAATAACTGCAAGCTATTTTGCTCATGTTGGTTCTCATATTTTCTATATAAGCAAACTAATGCATGTAGTTGAAACTTGGTGTCTTTGTCATGCTCTTTCCCTCTCACATTTTTAATATTTTGTCTCAATTATGCTTGATTCTGATATTTGCCAAATAACTTAGAAACATGATGTCTGCTTGTGCCGTCAAAAGTGGATTTATATGTTCCAACTGTTTCTTGCTTATTATGGGCTGCTCTCTGGCACTGTGATGCCTACTAAAATGGCTGTCTAGTTCCAAATACAGCCTTCTTTGGCCTTCTTGTTACTCTTCTTAAGGGCTACATTTTCTTTTGATCCTTTTCAGTGAATTTCTTTGTACTATCATGAATGCTTCTTTTAACAACGCATGGCATTTGTTTTGGTGAAAGCAGGTAAGTGCTGGACTAGAATGTGGAATTGGCGTGGAGGGCTACGGTGATTGGGAGGAAGGAGATATGCTGGAGGTCTTTAACACTGTCCAGAAGAACCGGACCCTTGAAGAGGCATCAGCTTCCATGGCAGCTGCGCTGCTAGAAGCAGGAGTTGACTTGTAGAATCACATGTGCTTTCACTCGAGCGACTCATGGTGTAACAGTACACGGGTAAAGTGACTTTATTGTAACCTAGGGGCCACAGGTATCAATCATGAAACCCTTCTCAGGATCTTATATTATGGAGCCTCATGCACAGAGACGCATTTTTCATATGATATACATCAAGGCAGGGTTGGAGGGACGGAGATGCGCTGGTTTTGAGCACTTGTTGTAATGCCATTTTGCCGTATAGTCATCATCTATGACAAACTCTCATCATCTTTATGTAAAGAAAGAACATCATGAGGTGGGGTGGTAAAAAACTTTGCGGAATACATATCATTGCTTGGGGAGGGGGATTGTTTTGTACATGGGTTTTCCATTAAAGAAAAATATAATGTATACATGTTCTAGCTCGATTTCCTGTCTGCTGATTCTAATTCCGAGGAGTCTTCGACTTCTAACATTAAGATGAACTCGATTTCACTACATGGGAAACAAAGTTATTTGCCTTAATTATTGACAAATCGATTACTGTGTAATATTTATATGAAATTAAAGTTCAAAGTGTCATAATATATAAAACTCAGGCATATGGTACGCGTATTAGTCTCGTATATAATGGTGGTCTGTTGTGCCCGCAAAGCTTTCCTCGACTTTGCCTCCAAAACTTAAATGTTGACGATAATTAATATGAACTAATACAAGCAAAGATAACTTTAAAAGAAATTCAAATTTTCTTAAATCACATAAATACAGCATAACACGATCACTTGCTATGGCCTAAAAATACCGGCAACAAGATGAATTACTGTTAATTGAATCATTGAATGATTAAACGAATGAATTGTTGCTAATTATCTATAATATATATACACTAATGAAAAATAAATAAATGTATGTTCTTAATGCAGTTGTTTCTCCTCTATTAACCCCGGAAGCTTATAACTCAGCCGCGCGGCTAATTAGCAACAGTGCACGAATGACAGGAGCAGACAATCACATAGCTTAGTTCAATATATATAATAATCAAATGAGGGGCAAAAAAAAAAAACCAAAAAAAAAAAAAGGGAAAAGAAAGCATACAGTACAAAGGGTTTGGCTGGCTTCAAAGGTGGGCTCCGGAGAGGCTTGCATGAGAAAACAAAGAGCAAAGAAGAGCCAGAAAGGCCTGCCGGCCTGGGCAACAGCTGACTGAGCAAATGTTGCTTTATGCAAGCAAATTGATGACGGCAAGCCATTCTTGGCTCTAGCTCCACTCTTTTATCTCTTCGTGCAAGCCAATAGATGGCGAAGCTCGCTCCGTTCTATGCCCACAAGATGGAATTGGACTGTGTTCGCTTGAGCTTCGTGGTGGTATTGGATGCATGTTTATACGTACAAGTAGACAAAGATACAAGATAATATTGTGCATCGTCCAAAACAGTATGATCATTGTCCAACTAACTAGCCAATTCTAAACCAAAAAATATTGGATATATTTTTGAGTATCACTATATAATAATAGAATAATTTTTTTACTTGTAATTTTATTTATTTACAATACTAAAATATATATATTACGTAATTTCTCTCTCTCTCTCTCTCTCTCTCTCTATATATATATATATATATATATTACGTAATTCAATAATTATTGTCAATTAATTCTTTTTTTTATAATTATAAGTTATTCAATTTTCATCCTAATGATCATTGTCCATTGGGTTAAACTCCAAAAAAGTTGCAAACATTGCATGGCATGAGATGTGAAGAGGGAAATCTAGTCTTCCAATTGTTGTCGAGATAGAGTTGCACGGTAAGGTTCGAGGAATGCGGCAAGTGGGCTTAGTTTCTCTTAAGTACAAAGTAGTTGTGTCCCGACAAGTAACTTAACCCAGAGTCAACTAATGTCTCAGTCACACTTGTAAATTAAGGAGCCATTCCCAATCCACCACTCCAAAACTCGTCGATGAGGCTTCTATTTTCGTGAATACCGCCTCCTATTGTACGATCTTTGCGCAAGAATACTTTGGAATTGCTCTATTAAAGATGTGCCGGAGAAGTACTTTTTCTTTGTGTATTGTTTGGAGACTTGCGACTCTCATTCTCTGTATTATCCACTAGTCGGTTCTGTTTTCACTAACAACTAATTACCAATGTATAACTAAATCGAAACAACTTTTTTCGATCATTAAAAGGTTTTATACAATAAAAATTAGATGTTTTTAGGAAAATTATATTAAATTTTATCCTCGGCCCAGGTCCGTTTTGGACAATTAACCACCGCCACCCACACAAAAAACACGCACACACACACACACACACACACACAAAAAAAAGACAAAACAGATTCACAAGCCCAAACCGACAAATCTCAGAGTCCCAAGCCAGCCCACCAAAACCCCAAAAAGCCGATGCCTAAATCACCAAAACCCCTGTGCCTTCCTCTGTGTCAATTGTCGGAGATCGGGGTTCCATCTTCTTCTGCTTCTCCTCCGTCTCCTCCTCCTCCTCCTCCTCCTCCTCATCTGCTTTCTCTGGCTTTCGATGTTATTTTAACCTCCGCCGAGGCATACTGTTAGCGGAAACTCGAGAACTTCACAAAAAAGGTTAGGCTCTTGGAAAAACCCATCCGTCTACTTGTCCACCTCTTTGCTTCAGGTTCCCAGCAATCAAACTCGTTTTTGTTTTTTCAATTTATTTTATAGTTTCTTCAATTTTCTTTCCCTGTGTCTTTAGCTCTATACCTATTTTAGTAACCATTTTAGGATTACTTTTAGGATTACTTTAGCTCTATGATTTATATTTAGTGTATATTTCTCTGGGTTTTTTTATTTTCTTTCGACGAAAAGTTTTCATCTCTACATCAATATTTGTATCAGATAAGAGCTTGTAACAGAGGGATGGACCGCATTGAGCCTGTGGTTTTATGGTTAGCATTCTTGATTTCCATTTTGGCAAAAAAAAAAAGAAGGATAGTTTGGTTTTGCTAGGTTTTATTTTGGAATCCCACTTGATTGATAGTCCCTCAAACCCATGAGAGAATGTGGAGATGATGAAACAGTATTACTAAATTAGATGTGTTTATACTGTGCATTGGTATGGGACATGCAGCTCTTGCAATCTGTCTAACTCGTTCTCTGTATCTCTCCCTTGATCCCTGCAGATTCAAGAGTGAATGCTCCTTTGTTCTCTCTCTTACTTTGCTGCGTCTTACCTGCATTGGGACAAATAATTTCTCGAGTCATAACATGAAAGTTGGCAAAATCAGTTTGCAACTTCTCAAACACAACAAGCTCAAAACTGCAATCATCACCTCTGCAAACCAACTACTGCCATATAGAATTTTCTTTTCAACCACAAACCTTGATGCTGATCACCCTCAAATCCAAGCTTTGTACCCCAACATTGCCTTAGAACCACCATTGTTGACAACTTATCAAACCCTTCTTAATTCAATCCATTCTTCTCAATGGCATGTTGTCAAGCAGCTTGCACCAAACTTGACTCCCTTGCTTATCTCCACCACCCTCTCTAATCTCTATAAAACCCCTGATTTAGCACTTGAGTTTATAGCCCACATCGGATATGATCAACTTGATATCAAAACCAAATGCCTTGCTGTTGCAGTAGTCTCCTTCTTGCCAACCCCCAAGCCAGCCCTACAACTCTTGAAACAAATCATTAATGGTGGTGTTATTGGTGTTAGGGAGATTTTTGATGAGCTTGCAACTGCCCAGGATTGGTTTGGTGCTAAAAGCAGCACGCTTTTCGATTTGTTGATAAGGGCTTGTTGTGAAATGAAGAGAGGCAATGATGCTTTTGCATGTTTTGAAATGATGACAGAGAAGGGTGTACTTCCTAAGATTGAGGCATGTAATTGTATGCTGAATTTGTTTCTAAAGTTGCATCAGACAGAGAGTGCGTGGTTTTTGTATGCAAAGATGTTTAAGTTGAAGATTAAGTCAAGTGCGTACACCTTTAACATAATGATGAATGTTTTGTGTAAGGAAGGGAAACTAAAGAAAGCAAAGGAATTTATTTCAATTATGGAGCTTTTGGGGGTTAAGCCCAATGTTGTTACATATAACACAATAATTCATGGTTATTGTTCAAGAGGGAGAGTCGAAGGTGCTCGGTTGATTTTTGATATCATGAAAAATAAAGGGGTTGAGCCTGACTCCTATACATATGGTTCACTTATTCATGGATTATGTAAGGAAGGGCGACTTGAGGAGGCATCTGGGATGCTTGAGAAAATGAAAGAGATTGGGTTGCTTCCAAATGCTGTTACTTATAATACCTTGATTGGTGGTTACTGCAATAAGGGTGACTTGGACGTGGCTTTCAGCTATAGGGATGAGATGGTTGAGAAGGGAATACTGCCAACTGTGTCAACTTATAATTTGTTGATTCATGCATTATTTATGGAAGCTAAGATGAAGGAAGCTGATGATATGGTAAAAGACATGAGAGATAAGGGTGTCACTCCGGATTCAATAACATATAACATCTTGATAAATGGTTATTGCAGATGTGGAGATGCTAAGAAGGCATTTAAGCTCCGTGATGAAATGCTAAGCCAAGGGATTCAGCCTACAAGGATGACTTATACATCATTGATTTATGTTTTAAGTAAACAGAACAGAATGAAGGAGGCTGATGATTTGTTTGAAAAGATTGTGCGTAGAGGAGTGCTGCCAGATCTTATAATGTTTAACACCTTGATTAATGGTCACTGTGCTAATGGGAATATAGATCATGCATTAGCACTGTTGAAGGAGATGGATATAAGGAAGCTTGTTCCTGATGAAGTGACTTACAACACACTAATGCAAGGCCATTGCAGGGAGGGAAAAGTTGAGGCAGCTCGGGAACTTCTCGAAGAGATGAAAAGCAGGGGAATTAAGCCTGACCATGTTAGTTACAATACTTTAATCAGTGGGTATAGCAGAAGAGGTGATATAAAGGATGCCTTTAGGGTTCGCAATGAAATGTTGAACATAGGATTCAATCCTACATTTCTCACTTATAATACCCTCATTCAAGGTTTATGCAAGAACCAAGAAGGAGACCTGGCTGAAGAGCTCCTCAAAGAAATGGTTAGCAAAGGCATCGCTCCTGATGATAGCACCTACATATCTTTGATTGAGGGAATGGGGCAAAAATATGAATTGGCGTGAATTAATTAGTTGTTGGTTGTAACCATTTGGTCTTACAATGACTTTGATTAAGAACCGATGTGCTTTCGAATGGAAGACAATGCTGACCTTGCAGAGAGATAATTGTTCGTCATTTTCTAGAATTTGGATGCAAAGATCTTGCCAGACATAGCATGGAAATCTCTAATCTCCAATGAATTTGTGACAGTGGATGGCGAAGAAGTCGAGGGTTTCCAGAGAGGAAGAATTTCACCTAATGTGTAGATAAATTTGTATCCTCTTTTGTGTAAGTTACTACTCAGCATGCTCGTGCGACTCTGGCATTTTAACATGTTTGGGGCCACTGCATGCTTATGTTAAAGAATGGAAGCTAGGTATGCAGAATTTTCTACCTGAACCCCACAACAGCTTTCGCCACCAAGACCGAGACGAAAACAACGAAACAAATTCTTTTCATCCTCAATCAGAAGATCATTTTTGTGAAGAGGTGCGATTGCATGGAGAATCATGAATTGTCTCAGCATCACCTAATTGACTCTCAGCAACACCTTGGAAACTACTCTTTTTAGAGATACGGGGGACCATCAGAATAATCTTAATCCGCTTATTTAACCTTCCTAATCACCACTTACTGTTCTTTGATGAAGTCTTGTTTTAGTAGGTGAAGATATGGTGCGAGCGATTGCTGGCTTAGACAAAGGTCTAGCCAGTTAACGATTCTTCCATGCAATCTCGTGTTCCAAATTCTCATTCTCCCTCTATAGTTAATTCTCTCTCTCTCTCTCTCTCTCCCTTCATGTCAAGCAGGTACGGGTAGCGAATGGACGTACATTGTATTATTTTTGAGATTGTTCACTAGTTTTACTGGTTGGTAGGGTCAGCAGTTTACCAGTTGATGAGGTCGTCTATAATATTATTCTTTACAATTAAAACAAAAAAAAAACAAAGAAACGGGGGGCTGGGGGGGGCGCCGGGGGGAGAGAAATGTCTATGCAATCGAATTATCACAACACATGTAAGGATATCAAAATTAACTCAACTGGGAACTTAGAACCAAAGTTCTAAGTCTGAATCTTGGAACTTCATTGCAAGAATGTCACCGCCAGGCCAGAAACACAAACAAAGAAGGTGGGTCTCGAAAGCCTTGAATGAGAGAGAAGGGAGCAAGCTGGAACCAAGGATGACTTCCCAGAAGGTTCAAAACAACCCCAGTGAAGCACATTTGCTTTGCTTCCCTACGGCAGCTAATGGCATGCGGCAAGTCATCCTTGGCTCAACCCTACTCACTCTCTCATCATGCAAGACCCTTGAGACTGGACATGGAACTATATGTATGCAATCGTCTTGAGTCAAATTTTATGCCACAATATTGAAGTATATATAGAGGGCCATGGCGATATTGGCCATTGAAACACGCTGCAAGCATATATTCCAAATTCAAGGAACTTCCCCCACCGAAGATAACGTGTTGCCCATTATATCATATATGGCTCCTAATTAGGGCACAGCAGCAAGTGGCATCAGAAGGAAGAGCACCACATTCTATCATCTTCTAGAGCCTTTCTTCATTGGGAATTCGGGAGATGCCAACTTGAGGGCTTACACAAAAAATTTGAGGCATACTTTCTGTCGAAAAGAATATCAAAAGCATTGACTTGCTTGTGGTGGGAATAGTTTTTTTTTTTTTTTTTTTTTTTTTTTTTTTTTTTTTTTTCAGTATGTTGTGGGAATAGTAATCTGTTCAGATTTTCCCAAAGAGGGAAATTGATTTGAACGGATTTATTCGGAAGTGACGTGCTTGGACTTGGTCTCTGTGTCGGCTAAATAACGTCAACAGTCCCTTTTGATTCTGAGTTTAACAATCTACCTACGACACTCTCGATGTGACGAAAGATGCTTGATCTTAGTATCGTGCCTACCTCTCAAATCGTTCCTAATTACAAAGAAAATGAATGGGTGATGACAAGCCAAGAGTAAGAGAAAATGCAAGAGTGAGCTTTGCATCAGCGATTTGGTATGAATACTTAGACAGGTTGTTTAACAATTTACAAGAGCTCATTTTATCAATATTAATTCTATATATAGGCACATTAATCAATTCGGGGTATCACTATCTAGTTTCTCTTCCGTGCTGTTGATTTTCTTGGTTCCTGGATGGTGTTTGAGCGATGGAGGAGGGAAAAGAGAGATTTTGAACAGTATGCGAGTCACAAGTGTTTCCTTCATTTATAAGAGTTATTTCTCCGATTTTCCGCCGATGACTTCTCATCTGATTGACGAAGTCACGGACTCAAGCTTGGCTTGTTGATTTATAAGCATTCATTGCTATACATTTAATTCTAGGAATAGATGAACAGTCCGTTTAAAACCGTGTCTTAGTGCAATTGTTGACGGGGAGGGGAATTTCTCAATACATGGAAGCCACATTCTCACAAGATGTAATTCCAATGTACAAAAATACATTGTCCTTTTGATATCCTCCAATCTGTGGATTACAATAAAAAATAAATAAAAAAAAGGGGGTTCTGCGATACTAGGCACGAAGAGGGGCCATTTGGCCCCTCAAGCTTTATTAGTGTATGATATCAATTCAATAGATGATTAATAGATTACGGCTATGGACGATAAATTCAGTGCTTTTTTTAACGACGGAACTTGGGTGTTCATCCCATTTAAAGGCAATGAAATCTCATTGGACACAAATGGGTTCTTCGTGTCAAATAGAAGCCTAATTGTACTATCCGATTGGCTGGTTGCAAAGATGTTTTGCCAACGGATGGTTGCTATATTTACTATTTTTTTCTTCTTCTTCTTTTTTTTTTTTCCTTTTGCTTATAGTGCATACATGATTTTAGACTACAGAAGTTTATTTTTTTTCTCAAAAAAAAAAAAAAAAAAAAAAAAAAACTGAAGCCTACCTAAATTTTTTACTATGATTCTTACACATTGAGCTAACTTAATTTACCTGAAAAATCCCTTCGCTTGAACTTTACTGTCTCTGCGGCAATTGGGGCTGCCCCTAAGTCTCTTATGCCTCTCTCATGGCTGGTCTGGTATGGATGAGCACGTATTTATCCATTAAGGTCCTCTATTTGTTGATTTCAGCTTTGCTATGGCTTATTAATTCTCGTTTTCTTCTTAAAGATGGCTCATGTAGTCATGTTTCATGAAACGAAATCGAGCTTCGATTTCCCTTTTTTTTTTTTTTTTTGGAATTTCATTTCGGTGCGTCGTTGCTGTCCTGCAATATTCATCTCTCGCACGTCTATAAATTGCCTAGTTTCATTTATCAGATGCGCCCACAAATCATTTTTGAACTATAAATTGATTGCATTCATCAAATACGATGTACTTCATCATAAAGATTGAAAATTAATACAATGGATTGAGCACACCTAACATATAGCGTTAAAAAATACGAGCCAATGGAAGCTGGTGTCACTCCCCGTACATTTATCAACATGTGTCCGTGCCAATTAACAAGACTTTTCTCGAAAATTTGGTAGGTAGATTGAGGTTTGAAGGGCAACTCATCACGGCTTCATCCCCCCCGGTGCGGCCAGAAGTCATATGTTTGTACCAAGAAACTCCACCTCTTACTTGTAAGATGACCAAGTCAACGTTGTCATCTTTCTTCTGTAGGTCTTTTGTTGATCAACTGAAACTAAACCTTGCTCTGAATACTTACAAGCAGTGGCGGATCCAGGATTTTAGTTAATGGGGGCAAGTTTATATATAATACATAAAATAATAATTAAAAATAATATAACAAATTAAATTATATATATATATATATATTTGCATAATATTTTGGTGGGATAGTAATGAAAATCTCAAATCAATTATTTGAAGCAAAAATTACGGATATATTAGTTATCGACGAGATTTTTTTATTTTGTGAGAATTAAAAAAATAATAATTTAGATTTTTTAACATTTTTTAAAAAATATATCTTGCAACCATCCCATCACAAAGAAACTGTTTTGTTGTTATTATTGAACTTGTCCTCACAAAATCTACATATTAACTTAATATATATTTTCTATTTATATACCTTACAAAATTATAAAATCTTGCGTAAATTTTCATTTTATTACTAAACTACCATTCAAAAAATCAATCAAATTATGATAAATATCAACTATTTCATTAATTTAAAACTAAAAATATATTTAAATTTATCTAGACATGTATAACTTAAATTGTGCTAAGTAATAACTAATTATTTAAAATTATATATATGTGTTTTAGATGTAATTCATATAATAAAATATCCTTTTAAAAATTATTAAAAATGATAATAATTCTAATAATTTATACTAGTTGAATTTTATTTTATTTTTTTTTCATTCTTGCAATTCCAATTTTGAATTGTAAATAGGTACAAGAAAAGAATTTGAGTGGTGGTAAGGATTTTAATTTCGTCTAAATTACATGTAAATTTGTCTTTTTAATGGGGGCAATTCCCCCACTCATTATAACGTGGCTTTGTCGGAAAAAATATTAAAAAGATATCATATTTAAAATATGTTAGGTGTTATTTTTAAAATTAATTTTCACCTTTTAAATAAATTATTCTAGTATAATATATTATACTAATTATTTTTTCACAATAAAATAGACTTTTGTACTAATATTTATTTTAAATAATGAGATAATAAAAATAATTTAATTTTTAATTAATTTAATAATACATCCTAAATTCTTGAACATGATATTTTTTATTTTTTAAGAATAAAATAAGAAATTAATTTATATTAATTATAATTTAATAATTTATAATGTGAAATAATATTAATTATAAATTTAAATAATAATAATAATAATAATTATTATTATTATTATTATTCATAATAATTAATAATAGATAACTAACAATTAATATAATGATAATAAAATAAATAAATAATTAAATTTAAAAATATAGTAACTAAATTTTAAAAATAGCTTCGCCGCTACTCGCGAATAGGGAGATATCCATATTTCTGAACGAGTCAGCTACAAAACTTGTACTTTCTAAATTACCCATCTTTCTCAAATCCCCTGGATCAAAAAAAAAAAAAAAAAAAAGAAAGTGAAATAAAAAAAATATGATAACAAATTAAAAGGTTTTTTTTTTTTTTTTTTTTGATTAGGTGGTCAAGGGAGAAGGCGCGCGCGCACACACACACATTCACCCACTGGACTAGACAAGGCACAAAGACAGTTATGGTAGGACTTGGCTAGCTTTGCAGGGGAAGGCTCTTGAGAGGCTGGCATGAGAAAGCAGAGAGCAAAGTAAGAGCCAGAACAACCTGCCGAGATGGCCATCTGAGCACATTAAAATGTTCTTCCCCTGTGCAGCAAATGACGGCAAGTCATTCTTGGCTCTAACTTTCGGCTCTCTATTTTTTCATGCAAGCCATTTCTAGACAATAAACAAAGGACTAGCCGGCCAGGAGCTTTAATCTCAATTTAGACCTCCAGGTGCTTCATTTCATGATGATCCTTGGGGTGGTTTCCATATTTATAGTTGCCATGACCATGAGGATGGAGGGATCAAATCAAATTCGAATTGATTCAAAAATCAAACAATGTGGCTACTAACCATCATATTTGCCAACTAGTAGGGTATAACACTGCAACTAAGCAACATGTCAGGTTCCATATTCCCGTTGACAAAACGAGACATTTCTTGTAAGTTCAAGCTTTAGGCCTATAATGTCCCTTTCGATGGAAAGGGAATAAGGAACCTGCTCTGTTGCTAGTTGAATTCTAGTGATAAAGGTTATATTTCATGACTAGAGCAGCATCTTCCTGGCCATGACACCACTCTTGTGCGTTATGGGTATTGTTAGACCGATGTCGATGTGCCCAATTATATGCTACAGAAAATAACACAGAATTTGAACTGATTAGAGATTGAGCAAACACTGCACGACGACACTTAAAAAGAGCACGTAGCAGACACGAACCACACTAAGGAGGGCAATAAAGCAATATCTCTATTTTTCAGCTTCATTTATTTTTGATAGTATTTTTCTGCTAAACTTTGTCACCTCACATGCCAAGTACCCCTTCACTTAGAGATTTCAATCACAATTCAAAGGACAAACAGTCACAGAGATATAAAATCGACCAGGTTTTTCTCTTTCATGAATAATAATATAAAAATGGAGTAGGGTTACCTCTTAGTATTTGTGCATTGTCTATAAGATTCAATAAATTTTTTTAAGAGCTCTCTCATGAGGCACACTGTAATAAAAAAATTTAGACTTTTATACAGCCCAATAAACTTTTTAATGGACAAAATAAAAAATAAAACTTGTTGGGGGGGAAAAAAAAGACGCTTTTTAATTAGGATTTTAGCGTACCAACTTGCCAAGTCAAAAGGAGGAAAGAAAAAAAAAAAAAGAAAAGAAAAGGGAATAAATGGATCAACATAAATCTGAAGATCAGAGGCTTGCTGATTCTTTGTATATCATGTCGGAAGAGAAAATGCGATTCTTTCTGGAGTCCACTTCCACGACGATTCTTTGTGGACTGTCATAAGGATGCATTTTAAAGACAAATATTCCAACGTGCCAGGCCCCTAGTATATAAAAGGGAAAAAGATGGGAAGGCCATGGTGGTGTGGATCGTCATGCATGTCGGACATATTGTAATTATGTCTAAAAATTCATTCCAAAAAAGGAACGTGTGTTAATGCCACGGCTCAAAGGTTGTGATTACGTGCACCTCCTCCACATTTGCAATATTCCCATATCAGAAATGTTTCCTTTTTCTCTCTCTTTCTGTTTTTTTTTTTTTTTTTGAAAATATGTGATAAGGATAATATCATTATGCATCTTTGGTGGGTTCACTATAGACCCAAACGTCCAATCCAACTATTCCCAAACAAGCGAGAAGCCAATAGACTCTACCTGGCACCCGCTTGGATCGCACTCTTGCTTCCTCCACCTCACCCCAACCACAACCGTAAGAGATCTCGCCAATAAGAGGAGAGACGCGCCACTCAAAGAGACGCTCTTATTCCATATCTGATGCAGTCGCCTCCAATACTGCACCTCTCTGCAAGGCATTGCTCGACCACCCTTGCTAGAACCTTGCTCTACTACTCCTTGGGATGGTAGACATAACAGAAGAATTACGCCGACACTATAAGTTAAAAGGTCTTTAGTGTGCTTCCCCGTTACCTACTTAGGGTTTGTCAACAATACTATAAATAATCTACGGTCACACCCTTATGAAGTAAATTTAATATTTTAATCTTAATTTTCTCTATTTTTTTAAAATAACTTAAATATCAGATTACTCATACTAAATCACTATTTAATACCTTTAGTTTCTTTTATTTTGTAGGTTACAAGCCCCTCATCAGAAATATTATCACCATCATGCATTAAACGGTAACGCTATACATTTAACGTACAAGAAGAAAAATCTTGATAATAATAATGATGAGTATATAGGTATACACGTAAAAAAAAAAAACACACACACACACATGTTTTTTTTTTTTTTTCTTTTGACAATAAATAAAACTTATCGATATAAAATGATATAACTGTTGAATTTATAAATAACCAATAACGCGTAAAATTGTTCTGTCCATATAGCGAAGCTCTTCTCATATGTAAGTTCAAGTGGAAGAGCTATAATGAGTTTTTTTTTTTTTCATTAATTTTTCAATTTAGCTGAACAACGAGCTAAAACCGGTTTAAATCTCGTAAAATCTTTATTATCCCAAGGCAGATGTATGACGGTGTCGCAGATTTGTTCTGTTAATATATTGACAGAACCGATTCGCCCACCAAAAAGACAAAAAACCCAGTTTCACAAAACTAAGTTTACCGTCGAAAGTTTCCCCCACCAGTGGTAGCCTCACATATGCATTGTATCAAATATATATATATATATATATATTTTATTCATTTGGATTATATATATATATATATATATATATAGATTGTGTGTACGCTCGAAGAATTTATTTTGATGAAAAATTCAAGGGACAAGCTTGAGCAAGGCATGATTGCACAGGAAGCCACGAATATTATTCAATTTTTCAAATTGAATACAAAGAGAAAAAGAGAGTTGGCGAGAGCATGCTTGCTCAACGGATGGCTGTGTTGGACACAATTTTTTCCTTCTTTTTTCCTTCCTTTTCTGCTCAAGTTTATGGCGACTTCTTCAGTGGTGCTTCTCTATGGGTAATAAGATTCATGTAAAGGGAATACTGGAAGCCAAAACTTGACCCATTTTCAGATAGAATATATATATATATATATATATATATATATATATATATCAATTTGTCTTTTTTCGTTTGAAAAGCTTAGTAGTCATGTGAATGGATGGTAATAGCAATCAAAATATTGAAAAGAGAAGATCACTCGAAAATGTTGTTTAGTTACAAATAATCTCAGTTCATATATATATATATATATATATATATTTCTGGGCAGTTAATTATTTCTTTGTGGTTTAATACTAGGAATCAAATCTTGATTAACATTTTAAAAGAGAACATATTTATTTCACTAGCCACAGCGACTCTTGATAATAAATATGGGGCGCATTAATTTGGATGTCAGCTTATATGATTTTGGACAGAACTACCATTTACTAGTTTGCATACTTTGCTTCACTCAGCAATCATATTAATCATTGCTTCATATAATTTCCATGAGCGAGCAACAGCCGACTGGAAGTAAGAGTTTCTTTTGGTAATTGCCTACATTTTTTTTTCTTTTTTTAAAAAATTTGTTAAGTTGTGAATTATATAACGAAAATAATTTTTTAATATATATATATATTTTAAAATTAAATCTTAAAATAATAAAAATAAAAATATAAATTCTTAATTACTTTTTGAGATATCTACCTTTTTTTTTTCTTGTTTGTTTGGATATAGAAATGTCAACAAATAAATAGGTATTTATACAAAGGTTTGTGTGTGGTTTGGGCCTTAAATCTTACCGTTTCCATCAGTAATGTGATATTGGGTCTAGAATAATATCCGATCAAGTCGTATGGATCAGGAAATGTAACTCGAGAAAGTGGGCCAAAACAACGTAAACCAAACAGCAAGCCCAACTCATTAGTGGTCGCCATCGCTACAGAAGTCCCGAGAGAAGGGGAAGGTACGCTAGGTTTGTCGAAGTTGCTACGACGTCGTAGAATGGGGAAAAACCGAAAGAACAAGAATCACGGGGTAGCGCGCGTGAGGCTTACGCATCGTCATATCGCGCGGATGCTGCATTGCAACGGTCGAACATCTTCGTAGACAGTGACGTTGTTGACTGAAATCTTTTTCGAAAATTTTGAAAATAATCCGTTAAAAAGATTTGAAACTAAAATCAACTCAACATTCAGAATCCTTGGAGATCGGTCTGATATTCTAATAATTAAAAAATTAAAATTATTTTTTTGGGATCATAAATTGTAATTAAAAGAAAGAATGTGAAGTTAATGAGAATGAAAAAAAATTATATTTATTGTATAATTTAGAATTTAACAAACTTTTTAATTTAATAGAAAAAGAAAAAAGATTAACGACATAAATTAAATTTGCAACCTTGAAAACTAATTATTTCTCAAAGTAAAAGAAAAAGAAAATTCACAGAGTATCATCCACAAAATGAAAAGGGAAAATGGCAAAGGGAGATTATTTATAATAAATATGAATTATCGCCCATTTTATTTTATTTCATTTTATTTTATATTTACATTTGAAATTTCTTCATGAAGATAATCGCTTTGCAGGTAATAATGATCTTATTTGTCAAGATGATTTGGAATATGTTTGCATTTTCATGATTATTTTCCAGAAATTTATACAAAAAATCCTATAACATTGACACTTTAACCTCATTCACTGCTTATTTCTCAAAAAAGGAAGAAAAAAAAAAAAGACCCCCTCATTCACTTGCTAGACATTACATTCGATTCAAATATATATTCCGGAAATTTATCGATTAAAATTAATAATAGTATAATAAATTCAACGACAAATTCAATAATTCTTGTTCTCGAATTGCTTCACCGAAAATTTTAGATTTCTTAGTGCTCCGAGATCAGATGACCGTCACCAGAAAGGTTACTTACTAATGGCCCCTACAGCACTTCTTCGAATGATCCGTGTAATGATGATGGCCATGGCTGCAGCTGGGTGCAACATTGTTGGCTGGTGAGTCAATAACGATGTGTGTTAGAGCAATGGTTTGGTCGTGGCAATCGGATTCAAGATGATCACTGGGTGACATTTTTCGGCCTTCTTCCAAATCATGAGCATGGTCTGAATGATCATGATCATGGACACCGTGAGAATGGGTTGAAGGATCATGAGCATGGTCTGGCTGATCATGGTGAGAAAGGTTTGAATGATCATGAGACTGGTGGCAGTGCTTGTGTCCTTCCAGGCTATCAGGATGCCGCTCCATATGATGATGATGACCACGATCGCAACACCCTTTGTTTTGATGTTGATGATGGTTGGATCCGTCGTGTGATATTTTTCCGCCTTCTTCCAAATCAAAAGCATCGTCGGAATGATCTTGGATACCTTTATGCGTACCGTAATGGCAGTGTTTATGATCTTCCGGGCCATCTCCTTCTGTATGCTTGCCGAAATGGTGAGGACCTGAACAACATTGGTGCCGTGGATCTGTCTTTTCTGCTTCATGATGATCCGTTTTGCAGGCACCCTGACCGCAGGCCTTAGATTCATGAATATCATTACCATCTCTGCATTTGTCCTGTCTATGTCCTTTGCAAGTCGTACTGCTACATGAGTGCCCGTGGCCCTGGCTAGAGTGACAGCTTGAGGAACAGCATTGGGACTTTTCAGCCACACATGCATCTTCAACTTGTTGGCTTGAGCAGCAGTGTTTCTGGTTATGAGATGAATGTTTATGGATATAGGGTTTGCCTGATGATTTGCAGCATGTTCCTGTATGACTCTGGGTTACTCCTAAAAGCGTCATGCTGTTCAAGATCACCAGCAAGCAAGTGCCAACATCGGCAAGGACAGCTGCCCAAACGAGGGGGTGACCGGCGAAGGCCAAAGCAATAATAGCAGCCTTGGTAGTTATTGACAAAATGACATTCTCAACCACTTTCCTATGAGCTTTTCGTGCAAGCTGGATGGCTTTCGATACTTTGCCAATGTCATTTGACATGAGAATTACATGCCCTGTCTCTGATGCAAGCGCTGAACCTGAAATTCCCATTGAAATCCCAATATCCGCTGTAGCTAATGCAGGAGCATCATTCATGCCATCTCCAACCATTGCTGTTGGGCCTCCTTTTTTATATTTCCTAATGATCCTTGCCTTGTCTTCAGGTAGCAGTTCTGCATGGACCTCCTCAAGAGTATGCCCTAGCTGTATACATTTTATTTTTGCTTCTCGTCAACAAATTTTCAACGAGGCTGTATGCATGTAATCCAATAATCGTACATGAGCCCATTTAGTGAATAGATGCTGCTGCTAACTAACAGTAGTTGAGCAGATCAACTTTACGGAAGTCCAATTTGCTAGTGTTGGCATGATTAAAAAGCAAAGCCAATGTTCGAGATATATAGGGAACTAGAGGTGCACCTGTTCTTTTGCTTGCATTGCTGCTGCTTTATTATCACCTGTAAGCATGGCAGTTTTAATGCCCAATAACTTCAAATTTGCGATTGCCTGTGCTGCTCCAGTCCTACACGCATCAGAGAGACTGAAAATTCCAGTGTGAGTAGCTCCGCAGTATATGTAGCCAATGGTCCTTCCGCTCATTTGGCCAACATCCGCTGTTGGAACTACACAATCATTGCAGTATACGATCAGTACATCTCAGAAGCAATAATAATTACGCTCTACAGATACCAAAAAGGAAATTTTGAGCAAAGAGTTGACATGCATTTGAGTAATAATTTCAGCAAGATGACAAGCAATAGACAACACGTGCATTATAGTGGAATGACTTGAAGCGATATTCCAAATGGAAGCAGCAAATTTTACCAGTTGCAGATCCAGTTCTCAGAGCAATCTTTCTGTTTCCTATGTATATATCCTTCCCATCAATTTTTCCATGGATGCCTTCCCCAGGATAGTTTTGAAATTCCTCCACGTTATCAGGCTTTGGCTCTATTGACTGCGATCTTGCATAGTCTACAAGTGCAGCAGCCATTGGATGACTTGACTCACTCTCGATGCTTGACACCCTGATAGATTGTCATACATCAGTTTTTAGGTTAAGATCAGAATTCCCCTGATGACACTTCTAAAACCGTCCTTACCAGTATAGCAATGTCTCTAAGCTGATATCATTGCTGAGACTTTGGAAATCTGTGACAACAAATTCACCTCTTGTGATGGTACCGGTTTTGTCAAAAGCCACTATCTTGACCTTGGCAAGTATTTCAAGATAATTGCCCCCTTTGATCAGAAGACCAGCTGCTGCTGCTTTCGTAAGCGCACAGAAAGTTGCAACGGGAGTAGACAGGACAAGGGCACATGGGCATCCACTTACTAAGAAGACCAATGCTAAATAGAACCAATGCTTGCGGTTATGAACTTTGAATATGAAAGGAACAAGTGCAAGGGCCACTGCTAAAATTATGATGGCTGCAGAGTCAAAACGAAGCACAACATCATGAAAACAGCTCTCTTCCAAAAGATAAATTCTATCCAAGGGGTTATATGTAACTGTAAGATATATGATGTTCAATCATTTTGATTTCACTAACCTGGGGTGTAGTACTGTGAACACTTGTCTATGAATCTTTGAGCGCTGGACTTGCTGTTTTGAGCTTCTTCCACAAGTTTGGTCATCTTAGCTACCACGCAATCTTTGGCTAGAGCAGTAGTTTTAACACTGATATAGCCTGAAAGAGTATCAATTCACAGTTTGAAGAAACTATACTCCACTGAATTAGACTAAAGGTGAGAGCAAACATTAATTACCATTTAGATTAATTGTGCCCGCCCAAACAGTGGAATCCTTTTGCTTGGAAACTGGAAATGATTCTCCAGTTAGAGTTCTCTCATCCACTTCGCATTTGCCATCTACAACAACACCATCAATGGGTATAACTTCACCAGCCTTAACTGCGAGAACTGTGTTCACTTTGACCTCAACAGCATCCACCTCTTCACCAGTTTCAGCAATGACTGCTCTTTGTGGAGCCAAACTTATCAATGATGACATCACAGCATTGGCCTGAGGTATTGAATTTTCAGTGTTTCAATACCAATTCTGTATGCAATCCTGACTTTTCCCATTTGAAACCATGTCCAATATTTATCAAATAGATATAAGGTTCTGTTTAATACCTTCTTCAAATTCAAGCGTTTGCACATTTTTCTGATATATTTTCTAGCTTTTAATTTCTGTTACCTTGTAGCTTGCTCTAGACTCAAGCCATTCTCCAACAGTGAACAGAAAGACAATTGTTCCAGCTTCAATATAATCACGCATTGCCACCGTTCCGACGACTGTCAAAAGTAACGCATTTTGTAAGACTCCCTTTTCATTTAATTATTTTCATTGGGGAATTCTACTGATTGGTTTCATAACATCTTAATCAATAGGCAGAGCGCTCACTTGATTCAAAGTTTCAAACAGGCCGACCAAGTTAATTTTACATACAATTAATCCATGTCACGAGTGATTCTTCCATAAACTTTGTTAATATGATAAGTACTGCTTTTGTACAGTGCAAGCATGCATGCACACCCCATCCTATATCAAAGTTTCACCGCCAACCATCTCTTTTTGTCTGAGCTGACCAGGTTTATTATAAAATTTTGGCCTCCACGTATTCTCGTAAAAGAAAAACGAATTTTAGTATAATGGTAAATTTTATTTTATTATGATATAATAGTTGAAGTCTACTTCTTTTTTTTTTTATAACAAAAATAAAATTATATAAATTTGACCATATAAATCTGATTATTTCTTAAATCTTACAAAAATATGACAGGTTTTGAAAGTTGCTTCTTCCAAACTAATATTCCATTAAGAAGGATGGTTAATGGCACTTAAGAAAATGTTTGCCAAGACAAAAAAAAAAAAGAAAAAGACTCAAAAATCAGAATGGCAATGAGATTTTTTTTTTGTTTTCTTTTTAAAGGGCGCTCTTGGGTTCTGCGAAAGGGAAAAAGAAAAAAAAAAAAAAAGAAACAAAAAAAGAGCCCACATAAGCACTACATAACCAGTACCGTAGCAAGAGCCAGCAAAAGTAAATGTTGGTCGGCGGAGAATGGTGAGGAAAAAGGCAGGAGATGTATGATCACTCTTTTGTGTTTAAAGGTTTAGCCACTCAAAAGACATATATGATCTATGCCACAATGGCCTGCAATTTATGTCGAGGAATCAATTGCCTTTTACAGCAATGAATGCAAAATCAAAAAGGGGGAAAAAGGAAGATACAAAAGCTTGAAATTAATAGTTCAGCTCACATCACATCCCCACCTTAAACAAAATAAAAGGGACAAGAAATATGTTTGACCTAGGAAATTATAAGGAACAAGAAATATATATGGAATTCAGCTCAGTCTATAAGGGACTCGCAATAACGTTTTGAAAAATCGCTAGTACAGCACAGTGATTAGCAAATATTAGATTTGAGGTGATTTACGGAATTCAAAATCGTTGAAAAAATACACGTCACCTGCTATGATGACCAAAATGTTGACATCGAGCCTGAGATTTCTCATTGATGCAAAGCCCTTCAAGAGGACGGGGACAATGCCAACACCCACTGCTCCGAGAGCCAACCATTTTAATGGAGGACACACGTACTTAAGAAATGCCAACAGCAGCAGGACCCCACTAACCACCGCATAGGGGCTTGGCAATTTCTGTTTAATATCTGTCTCACCGGTCACTCTAACGTTTGCTTCCAGCCTCGCTCGATTAAGGGCCTTAACTGTATCAT